>CAUYQV010073519.1:0-21654 GCA_963574575.1 Galagoides demidoff | reverse complement strand
AGTCTCCTGCCTCCGCCTCCTAAGTAGCTGGGACCACAGGTGCCCGCCACAACACCCGGCCATTTTTTGGTTGCAGCCATCATTGTTGTTTGGCGGGCCCGGGCTGGGGATTTGAACCCGCCACCTTAGGTGTATGTGGCTGGCGCCTTAGCCGCTTGAGCCACAGGCGCCGAGCCTGGGGGGCGGGGGATGCAATTTTAACAGAGAAGTATGGAAGGGCAGAGAGACTGTCATACCAACATGGATGGAATGGACTTTTCCTCTTTCCAGGTAGGGCTGTGAAGCACAGAAAAAGGAGCTAAGTACAGAGGGGACATCCCCATCCATATTCTTTCTCTAATGACTTCTCCCAACCTCTGGTATCTAGAACTACAGTGTCCTACAGCCAATGGGAAATTATCCCTAGATTAGGGCTTATTGGTATAAAGATTTATGGAAGTTAAAAATTGTACACCCTCATCTTCCCACCTCTTATTGCCCCTGCTCCCTCACCACTTGCTTCCACATCATCTTGATTTATTTCTTAATTGCACTAATTTAATTTGAAGTGAGCGGTGTTTATTTATTTATGTATTTGTTATCTGTTGCTACATAGTAAGTTAGTCTCCCAGTTAGTTTCCATTTTCTCCTTTACTCACCAGGCCCTTTGACTAAGGTTCTCCCAGAAGACAGCTCCATAACGCTGGGCCATTGGTCTGGGGCTCTGGGAAGGCAAGGCTGGAGATAGAGATCGGCTAACCACCCTGGAACATCTGAGGAGAGGACAAAGTATGCTGGGGTCTGGCTCTTTTCTTATGGCATCTACTCACCCCAGGGATTCAGGTGCCCATTTTTCCATGGGACCATACTGCTGCCCAGGTTCCCTCAGGCCATGTCCTCTCTTAACCAGTTTAGCTAAGGAAAGTAGTGAGGTCTTTGATTTGAAAGGACATTGGTGGAGACTGGCTATTGTTCAAACCTCAGATCTCGCTCAATCTCAACTTTCTATACCTTATAACCAGATAATGTAATATTTAGCAAGCAGAACTGTTGAAGAGGAAGGCCCTGGCTACTTATGTGATATAACAGACAGGGTTCCTTTAGGTCAATGCAAGGATCCAGGAGAGAAAAACCTCCGTTTACCCCTATGTCTTGTCTCCTATCTCAGAAAGAATAATATATTTGTAAATAGGGAGAAGTATACAGAGCTGTTTGAGAATAGTTCTCCTCACTCCCAAAGCCTATAGACAGAATGATGACTACTGTGATCTCTAAGAAGTAAGGTGTCCTAGTGCTTAGGCCTGGGGCCTTTTATCTTTACCTTTCCTAGGTGATCTCACCCAGACCCATGACTTTAAATACTGTCAATAAATCGGTATTTCTAGCCTTGGTTTCTCATGGGCACCACTCAACATTTCCTCAGCCTTCCTCCCTTGCTGAAAGACACTCCAAATGTCCACTTGCTAGGTCCAAAAATGTGCTATGTGTCACTTTCCATCACCTCCCACATCTAACACATCAGCAAATCCTGTCAGTTCTGCATTTTAAAAACTGCATATCCAAATTTGACCACTCCTTACCATTTCCACCCCCCACCAAATTCCTGTTCATCTTCCCCTCCCAAAACTATTGCACTGGTCTCCTCTCCCTGCTTCCATTATCATCCTCCAACAATCTGTTCTGCACAGAGCAGTATGAGTAATCTTTTAAAACATGATCACGTGAAATGATACAATGTCTGAGATATACTTCAAAATGATTTGGGAAGTAGGGGGTTGATGGGATGGATGTAGAGATGAAAAGATTATCCATATAATGATAATTTTTTTTTTTTTGAGACAGAGCCTCAAGCTGTCCCCCTGGGTAGAGTACTATGGCATCACAGCTCACAGCAATCTCCAACTCCTGGGCTCAAGCGAGTCTCCTGCCCCAGCCTCCCAAGTAGCTAGGACCACAGGCGCCCGCCACGACGGCTATTTTTTTGGTTGCAGTTGTCATTGTTGTTTGGCAGGTCTGGGCTGGATTCGAACCCGCCACCTTAGGTGTATGTGGCTGGTGCCTTAGCCATTTGAGCCACAGGCACCGAGCCCACATAATGATAATTCTTGAAGCTGACTGAAAATGGTACATTGGGTTCATGATACTATTTTCTGTATTTGTTTGAAAATCCCCATAATAGGCTGGGCACCTGTAGCTCAGTGGTTAGGGTGCCAGCCACATGCTCTGAGGTTGGTGGTTTGAACCCGGCTCAGGCTTGCTAAACAAACAAAAAAATTGCTGGGTGTTGTGGCAGGTACCTGTAGCCCCAGCTACTAGGGAGGCTGAGGCAAGAAAATCACTTAAGCCCAGGAGTTTGAGGTTGCTGTGAGCTATGATGCCAGGCACTCTACTGAGGGTGACAAAGTGAGACTTTGTCTCAATTAAAAAAAAAAAAAATCCCCCTAATAAAAAAGTTGAAGAAAAAGGCTGCTGATGTCATTCATTTGCTTAAAACCTTCCACTAATTTCTACTATATTTAGAATAAAATCCAAACTCTTTTTTTTTTTTTTTGAGACAGAGCCTCAAGCTGTCCCCGTGGGTAGAGTGCTGTGGCATCACAGCTCACAGCAACCTCCAACTCCTGGGCTCAAGCGAGTCTCTTGCCTCTGCCTCCCAAGTAGCTGGGACCAGAGGTGCCTGCCACAACGCCCAGCTATTTTTTGGTTGCAGCTGTCATTGTTGTTTGGCAGGCCTGGGCTGGATTCGAGCCTGCCACTTTAGGTGTATGTGGCTGGCACCTTAGCCACTTGAGCCACAGGCGCCAAGCCTCCAAACTCTTCTTGATGGTACATGAGGTCTTGCATGATCTGGCCTCCACCTAACTCTGACTTTAATCTCTGCTTTTCCCTGATCACTAAGTTTCAGTTACAGTGGCCCACTTCCTGTTCTTCCCAGAACATACAAAGCTTATTTCCTTCTTGGGGATTTTTTTTTTTCTTTTTTCACCTACCATTCCTTCTCCCCTAGTTCTCCTTATTTTTCAGTTCCCATGCAAATTAACCTCCCCAGAATAGTCTTCCACAATCACAATATCACGATATTTAACCATGTGTTCCTTAAGACATTTATTTTTCCATTATTTTATACTCTTTATTTTTTAACGATACTCATCTCTAGCTGAAATTATATTTATTTATTTGTTATGCATCCTCTCCCCACTCAGGATGTTAACCCTATGAAAGCAGGATCCTGGAGCTGGGCACAATGGCTCACACCTGTAATTCTAGCACTTTGGGAGGCCAAGGCAGGTGGATTGCCTGAGCTCAGGAGTTTGAGACCAGGCTGAGCTAGAGCCAAGCCTTGTCTCTAAAAATAGCCAGGCACTGTGGTAGGCCCCTGTGGTCCCAGCTACTAGGGAGGATGAGGCAAGAGGATCTCTTGAGGCTGAGAGTTCAAGGTTGCTGTGAGCTATGATGCCATAGCACTCTATGGAGGGTGACAAAATAAGACTCTGTCTCAAAAAATAAATAAAATTTAAAAATTAAAAAAAGAACCCTGCAAGCAGGACCCTTGTTTTACTAATTAGTGAATCACCACTGTCTAATGCAAGTGCCTGGAACATTGTACTATTGTGTTAAAAAACTATTTTTTAAAATTAAATTTTATTTTATTTACTTATTTTGAGAGAGAGTCTCATTCTGTAGCCTGTGGAGTCATAGCTCACAAAAACCTCAAAATTTTGGGCTCAAAAGATCTTGTTTCAGCCTCCTGGGTAGCTGGGACTACAAGTGCCCACCACAATGCTGAGCTAGTTTTTTCTACTTCTTTTATTTTTTTGAGATGGAGTCTCAAGCTGTTGCCCTAGGTAGGGTACTATACCATCATAGCTCACAACAACCTCCATCTTGGGCTCTTATGATCCTCTTGCCTCAGTTTTTCTACTTTTTAGTAGAGACAGGGGTCTTACTTTTGCTCAGGCTGGCCTCAAACATGCGAGCTCAAGCAATCTACCCACCTTGGCCTCCCAGAGTGTTAAGATTACTGGCGTGAGCCACTGCACCCAGCCAGCCAGTTATTTCTAATTTTAGTAGAGATGGGGTCTTGTTCTTGCTGAGTCTGGTCTTGAACTCCTGAGATCAAGCTATCCACCTGCCTTGGCCTCCCAGAGTGTTAGTATTATAGGTGTGAGTAACCGCACCCAGCCAAAAACTATTTGTTGAATAAATTAATGAATCATCAATCCCCTGAGATGAGGCATTGAGTTCCTGTTCCTTATTTCCTAATCCTTTTAGGGAAGGATCCAGGCATGCAATCTGCTCTCCATCCCATGTCCATTCTCCTCACCCAGTGGGAAGGACTCACTTGGCAAAGGGTATGAGGTTGTCTTCATCTTCTCGTACCTGCATGACTGGACTGGGTTGGGTAGCTAGACTGTCTCCTTTTTGGTGCTGGGAGAATAAAGGAAAATGAATCATTAATTCATGCAATGGCTATAAGAATGAAACTAGCAGCAGTTCTAGAGACTGGAAAAAGGAAAGAGAGCTTAAAAATTATGTCTAGTGCTGGACTGTTATTTGAAGATCCAGGTTGAAGATGGTGAGCACAGGAAAGGTAAATATGGTAAACAGGAAAGTGAATTTTCTGAAATCAAATGTATAGAGTAAGTGAAATTTACAGATGGCAGTTAAGCAACTTAATTGGCAATAAGGTATGATAAAATGAAAAAGGATGACAGGTGGAGACTGGATGGATCTGAGGCTTTGGCGAGGGTAGGGGTGGTGGTGAGAGTAGTTGGGGAAAATTAGAGAAGTGGCTGAATTGAGCCTTGGTAAAAGAATCAGGTATAAGTGGCTAGTGAAGGTTGAGTGGGGGAAGAGTGGTTAATTGGTAACACAAAAGAATAGAAGGCACAGTTGGGAATGTTTACAAGATAAGAAGGTGCTAAAAAAGAAAAAAGAAAAAAAAAGATAAGAATGGGCAGCGCCTGTGGCTCAAAAGGGTAGGGCGCTGGTTCCATATGCTGGAGGTGGCGGGTTCAAACCCAGCCCTAGACAAAAAATAAATAAATAAATAAATAAAAGAAACAAGATAAGAAGGTGCTGGACATGGTGGGTGCCTGTAGTCCCACCTCTCAGGAGGCTGAGGTAGAGGGATTGCTTGACCCCAAGGGTTTGAGGTTGCTGCAAGCTATGATGGAACCACTGCATTCCAGCCTGGGTGACAGAGTGAGATGAGACCCTGTCCCTAAAGAAAAAAAAATTATTAGAAAATGAAAAGAAAAAGAAAAAAAATAACAAAAACTAAAACAAAAGATGAACCGAAGGTCAGCTACACAAAACCAGAATTGGGGACAGCCAAAGATGACCTGAGAGGCAGCTAGGGAGGGTGGAAAAGGCAATTAAGAATACTAGATGGTTAGGTGTGGTGGCTCACGCCGTAATCCTAGGACTTCGGAGGCGGAAGTGGGTGGATTGCTTGAGCTCAGGTCAGAGACCAGCCTGAGCCAGAGCTAGACTCCATCTCTAAAAATAGCTGGGCAGGGGAGTCTTCCAACTTGGGTCTTCCCTTTTGTCAGAAGCTCTGGTGCTTTTTACTCCTCTGTATTCCTTTGTGTCTAATAAAATCCTATCTTACCACTGGGGGGAGGGGGAGAACTACAGGGGCATTATGGCAGGCCCCTGTAGTCCCAGCTACTTGGGAGGCTAAGGCAGGAGAATCGCTTGAGCCCAAGAGATGGCGGTTTCTGTGAGCTGTGATGCCACAGATGACAGAGTGAGATTCTTTCAGAAAAAGAATACTAGATAAGTTAGGAAAGTGCTTGTAGGTTGCACAAAGGGCAGAGTAAGCAAATTGGAAACTGTTAGATGTGAACTAGTTGTAAGACGGGCTGAGAAAGCAGTTAGAATGCCAGAGAGGAGTAATTAGGTCTGAGGTGGCAGATGCTGAAGATTGGGTTGAAACCCAGCAAGTGGGGTGTCAATGGATGTACTGGGCCTCAGGGGGCAGCTGGGGACTGAAGGACATTAACACCTCGGGTAGTTGGACCTAACTGGGTGACCTAGCTCTAAGGTCTAGGATGGAGCTTAAGGAAGTCAGACAGGCTCCTCCACAGCTGACTGGCGGAAGCCATAGCCCTAGGAGGGCAGCCCAGGCTGAGGGTCAGGTGGGGCTGAGGAGGCACCTGGAGTGGTGGCGATGGTGGTACGGCCCAGCCGGAGAGAAGCCCACGCCCGAGGCTATGGCGAGGACCTGAGGGGGCTAAGGGACCCTGGGCAGGTGGACTAGCGCGTGGCCTGCATAACTGGAGGCCTGAGGAGTCCCTCTGGCTGCTGGCCCAAGCCCGAAGGAGCAGTCTGGGGCCAGGCTGGGTCGGGAGGGGTGGCCTGGGCCTGAGAGGACATCCAGGCCTGAGGAGGTCGTTTGGGCCTGAGGCAGCGGCCGAGGCTGCCGAGACTGCTGAACTTGACGGCCAGGGGGACACAGAGCGTCCCATTGGCTGCGCCACCGTCGACCGAACTTGGCCCCAGCACCTGAGGCAGCTGCGCGTCGAATTCTAGAACTATGGGCCTGGCGCGGAGGAGGAGAGAAGTTGCGCCTGGAGCCCCGGGAGTAGCCGGCGGGCGTCGCGCCTGGGGGAGGGGCCTGAGCGGAGCCGCCTCCTGGGCGGGGCCCTGTCGGAGGCTCCGCCCCCAGAGCGCGCCTCCGATGGCGGCGACGTGCGCGAGTCCGGGGCTTGGGTACTCTCCCAGGGTGTTCCCTCACTTTTCCCTGTTACTCAGGCTCGTGCAGCCCTGCTGTCTCACGGCGTGTTTCTGCCTTCGGCGTCCCTTTCTCGGTTCCCGCGTTCCGCTCGGTGGGCCCCACAATCCGGGAGCATTGCCCCTTTAACAAGAGTAGTCTGGGTCACTCCGGCCCCTCTCTGACCGGCGCGCGCCCGCCCCTCCGCGCGCGCGCGCCCGCCCTTCCCCCGCCCCTCGCTCCCGCCCAGCTCGCGCTGCCCGGGCGGGCGCCGGCCGCTGGCGCCGCTACTGCTGCCGCCCCCGGGCGCAAGTTGGTCGCCCGCCGCCCGGGGACCCGGCGAGGGGTGGGGGCAGCCTCGTAACCGTCCCCGATCTTCCCCACTCCAGTCCCAAAGCTTCCCGGAAAGTTTGTCGCTTTGCACTCCGCGGAGCTGCCCCAGGAGCCCAGCCGCGACGAGGTGAGAGTTGGGTGAAGGGGGGAGGGAGGGGACGCCCGCAGAGGAATGCGCCGGGTTGGGGGGCGGGGAGCGGGGTCCGGTTTGCTTGCCCCGGCGGGGCAGTGTAGGCTTGAGAGTCAGGATCATGTGCTATTTGTCCCGCCGAGAAGCTGAGAGGTGCCAGGCCCGGGGCGGCCGTCGGTCGGCTGGACAGGAAGATGGGGTCCGCATGGCCGCCCAGAGAGGCGGAGGCCTGTTTGATAATTCGTTCGGAAAGGTGCAAGTGGTCCAAGACCCCTCATTGGGGTCGATCGTCTGGCTCCGCCCCAGCCTGTATCCCACTGCTCCTTTGCTGTTGCATGGGCCGAGTCCTGTACCTCCCCCTAATCCGCGTTCCTTTACTCCACTTGTCTCCTAGCCACGACACCTTGTTCCCTGTCCCATTAGCGGCCACAGCGTCACCATTGCGTGTCCCCACCAGTAGCCTTCCTCCCCTGGTCAGGGTCTGCAGGGGGGTCAGGGTTGTTCTTCCTGGCCAGCTTCTGTGATTTCAGCTACTCCCTGCCCTGGGACAGACTAGCCCCTTCACCTCTCTCATACTCAGCCCAGAAAGACTGGTGAGGCGAGGGCCAGCATGATAGAAGTTTGGGGTCCTTTGGGGTCAAAGAAGGGGACCCAGCATCCCTTATCCTTCTCCATAGCCCTCCACCCTGCTGTCTGTGGGCGTGGGCTGCTCAGCCTCTCCTCCTAGGGTGTGGGCACCCGATCACCCACATTCCAAGACTCCAGCCTGGCACCTTCCCCAGGGCAGTGGACGCCATAGCACTAGCCCCAGGCTGGGGCTAGGACCTGCCTGCTTCCTTTTCCTCCTCCTCCCTTTTAAGGAGACCCTCTCTCTTCCCACTCTCCAAAACACAGGTATTCTGGGTCCTTCAATCATGGAACCCTGGGGGTTGGTATAATGGAGACAGGATGACCCCACCCTCCCCTGCTCATTGTCCTGGATCCTGAAGAGGAAGTGCTGGGGGCTGGGCAAGGGGTTTGGACCCACAAACAGGTCTTATGGATCCCAGTCCTGGGCTGTATCTCCAGTCCCTGGACTTTGCCCATCAGCAGTTCCTGCTTCCTGTGTGGAAAGCATGGGCCCTAGATGGGAACTGGGTCCTACTTCTGCCATGCTGACCCGGTGGGGGACTTTTAGGGCAGATTTTGTGTTTGGGGTTTTCCTTTATCTTATCTCTCTTCTGGGCTCTCAGTTTGTGCTTTGGCCCCAGAGGTCCCCTCCCTGACTGTTTACTATCCCTGTGTTTGATGTCTTTTGTCTCTTCCACCTTCTCTCCTCCCATTCTTTCCTTCATTGCATGACCTCAATCTTGCCTTTTGTCTCATTTTTCTCATTTTCTTAGTGTCTGGGACTTTCTGATCCTCCTTTTCCCCTTCCTGCCACCTTCAGTCTCTTTGCCCATATGTTCCTTTCTCTGAATTGCCCTCTGTCCAGCCTCTCTCTCTCCTGTCTGAACGTTCAGTACACTTGTGAGTGACGAGGAATAAAAATATCACTACTCCTGCCCTTGGATTCACATTGCATTCAGCTACTCCAAAGGGGTGGCTTTCCTTTCCTAACATTTTCCCCTCACCCCTTGCCCTCTAACTTCGGAACCCCAAACAGATCTCTGGAGCCACAGGTGCCTCCTAACCACTCTTCCCCCACAACCAGGGTTTCCCCCACAGCCCCAGCTGGTGTGGCCAGGTCCCAAGTGTAGGATGGGGCTCCCCCTACGAGGGCCGGTGGCAGCCAGAACTGATACAGCCCCCCTGGTCTGGGGTCAGGACACCAGGTAACTTTGGGGTGATGGCCCAGGCCCTGCAAGCTGGGATAATGGCTCAGGAGAGAGGCAGGAATACTTTGGGAGTCCCTCAAGACAGGGATATTTGGGAGGAAGGCCAAAGGAACAACAACGGGGTCCTTCAGGTGGCGTGTAGCTGCTGGGGGAGGGTGGAGAGACTGTTTCTAAGGAGAAGCTGGGAGGCAATGTCTGGGTCCCTCCAGTGGCTCTGACCACCCTTTCTTTCTCTGTCTTTCAGCTGAGGAGGGTGGGAGTGTCTGGAGCCATGGCTGGTGCTTCAGTGAAAGTGGCAGTGAGGGTTCGGCCCTTCAATGCTCGTGAGACCAGCCAGGATGCCAAGTGTGTGGTCAGCATGCAGGGCAACACCACCTGTGAGTGAGTCCCTAGGGCTTGGCTGGCACAGGCGGGGAAGGCCAGGCCCACCATGCAGGCCAGTCTTGCTGGGCTGATCTGGAGGAGGGCTGTACTGGGCACAGAGCAGGTGCTAGTTGTAAGGGTGGGGGCAGGGGCAGGCTAGCCTTTCCATGTTCCTAGTCCCTGGGAGGGGGAATGTTGGCCTAGAGCCCTCCATTGCCCAATCCAGGGAGGCAGCTCAGTGGGGGCGGGTCCTAGGAAGCCAAAATTAGCTTTGGTGGCTGGAGGGGGTGGGGAGTATTAAAGGGAAGAGATGAGCTAGGACAGAGGTGGAGAGTAGGATGTCTGGATTCTAGGGGCTAGTGGAGGTGTGGTAAGAGGCTGGGAGTACTGACCTTGGCTTTTCCTCCTTTGCCCTCTCCTGCCCCCTCAGCCATCATCAATCCCAAGCAGAGCAAAGATGCACCCAAAAGCTTCACCTTCGACTATTCCTACTGGTCACACACTTCGGTGAGGTTGTTTGGCGGCGGAATGAGGGACAGGGGATTTAGGTACCAGGGAGGGAGTATTGCTGTGAAATAGGACTGCCAAGGGATTGGCTAGGACTGGATTAGAAGGACTATAGCTCCTGGGTGATTGGGACCACATTGGGGACTGGAGAGGAGCCGCAAGGATGACAAAGACAGTGAAGGGCAGCAAGATAGGGGGCACACAATTACTTCAGGTAGTCATTAGTGATGGGGCAAGACTCCTGGGATGTAGACACTTAAGGACGAAGTCATCTGGGGCTCCTACTCTTTTTTTCTCTGCTGCCCTTTAACTTAGGTCGAGGATCCCCAGTTTGCGTCTCAGCAACAAGTGTATCGGGACATTGGAGAGGAGATGCTACTCCATGCCTTTGAAGGCTACAACGTGTGCATCTTCGCCTATGGGCAGACGGGGGCTGGGAAATCCTACACCATGATGGGGCGGCAAGAGCCAGGGCAGCAGGGCATTGTGCCCCAGGTATGTGCTTGAGACTTGGCCAGGCAGACATGGCAGGGACATCTTTAGCTGCCTATAAGGGAGGAAAGACAGGGTTCTAAGGATTATGGGTCAGAGACGTGGTTCTCTGGCACCATTAATGACAAGGAATATTAGGGGAGGCAGGGGTTGACTTATCCTGGACAGCCAAAGTCCTTTGGGGAGGGGCTTTTTGCCCTACTAGAGACAGTGAAGCTCAGTGGAAGAGGCAAGGCCTTGGCATCAGTGAGCCTTGGGTTTGAGGACCAGTTTTATGACTATGTTACTATTTTACTTTTTTTCTATAAATTTTTTGTGGGTGTAGTTATCTTACAGGCTTAGGTACTATAGGCAAAGTGTTAACACCAGAAAAGGCTGGTTGTGGATAACAGAATTAACCATAACTCTCTCAGGTAGTGCACCATAGTCTCCTTGGGAGTTACAATACCTGGGTTTGCATGCTGGCTTCCTGAATATTAGCCTGTGATCCTAGGCAAGTGGGAACCTCTTTGGGGTTTTCCCATCTATAAAATGGGAACAGCCCCTCTCTCAGGGCTGTGGTAAGGGTTAAATGGGGCCATGTTAAAAGGGACAGACCTGGAACTAGGTGCTATAAGCAGGCCCTGAACAGAAACTTCTCTGTGTCTCCCTCCAGCTTTGTGAGGACCTTTTTTCTCGTGTTAATGAGAACCAGAGTGCACAGCTATCCTATTCTGTGGAGGTAAGCCCAGGTCTGGTGGGGAAAGCTGGGACCAGGGGTCCAGTGTCCCTAGCCAAGGGAGGGAGGGAGAGCAGAGCCTTTAAGGCTGATGGCAGTCTCTCCAGCCAGACAGCCTAGAATCTAAATCCTGGCTTTGCCAGTTACTATCTATAAGGGTTGTTGGGAGGGTCACTCACTGAGCTAGCATATGCAAGCCCTTAGCCGTGCCAGGTATACATTAGCTTTGATTGCCCACATTGTGTCCAGTGGAGTTTAGGTTAAGTTTCATAGTTGGTGTTATTGCTAGCTTTGTTCCTTATTTGCTTCTCCCACTCAGGTGAGCTATATGGAGATTTATTGTGAGCGGGTACGAGACCTCTTAAACCCTAAGAGTCGGGGCTCTCTGCGGGTCCGGGAACATCCCATCCTGGGCCCCTATGTGCAAGACCTGTCTAAATTGGCTGTGACCTCCTATGCAGACATTGCTGACCTTATGGACTGTGGAAATAAGGCTCGGTGAGGCTGGCTGAAGAAGTGGAGGGGAAAGGAGGAGAGCTGGGAAGGTGGGAGGCAGGATCCAGTGACTGCTCCCTTTGCCCTGACCCTAGGACTGTGGCTGCCACCAATATGAATGAGACCAGTAGCCGTTCCCATGCTGTCTTTACCATTGTCTTCACGCAGCGCTGCCATGACCAGCTCACTGGGCTAGACTCAGAGAAGGTGGGATGCCCCTCCATCCCCACTACCACCCTCCCTTGGTAACAGTGACAGGGATGTGGTGAAGGGGCTTGGGCCTCTCTCTCTACTCATACTATGTTGAATGTCTCTTTGGGGCTTCTTTTAGCCCCTCTCCTTGCCCATTAGATCTGGGTGTTACAGTCCTTCATTTGCTCTTTTGTCTTTCGTGCTGGATTTCTCAGGGCAGGGCTTGTATCCCACTGTGTCCCTTGTCCTTGCATGAGGTAGACCTGTAAGTATTTGTAAATGAATAAATGAACAAATGAATGAGCCACCAACTCTTCACTATTGTGTATTCTTTTTCCTCCTATCCTCTTCTCTTGCCCCCTCCTGGCTTTTTCCAGCCCTTGGCAACTCCCAAGTTCCTGCTGGGTGCTCCCCTCATTAGTCTGCCCCAGTGGCCACTCATCCCAGTAACCTCCTGCCTCTCTCCTCTGGCCCCAGGTCAGTAAGATCAGTTTGGTGGACCTTGCGGGGAGTGAGCGGGCTGACTCCTCAGGGGCCCGGGGCATGCGCCTGAAGGTGAGGAGGCTTCAGAGGAGTGGGGTGGGTGGGGCAGGTGGGTGGAAGTTACCAACTGTCACGTGGACTCCCACTGGGGAGGGGAGGAAGGGGAAATGCATTACCTTGGGAGGAAAGGATCCCACCCCCATATTGCCAATCCTTTTTCAGGAAGGCGCTAATATCAATAAGTCCTTGACTACCCTAGGGAAGGTGATCTCGGCACTTGCAGATATGGTAAGACTCAGGGGCTGGGAAGAGAAGGGCCTCAGGAAGTGGGGTGAAGAGAGGTGGCCCATCTTGACTCCCTGCTGCCTTCCGTCCCCCAGCAATCAAAGAAGCGGAAGTCGGATTTTATCCCTTACAGGGATTCTGTGCTCACCTGGCTGCTCAAGGAGAATTTGGGTGAGGGTCTCCTTTCTCTCTCTGCTGACCCTGTTATCCCACTGAATTCCCTTTTGATATAGCTAATGAATCCCTTTGCCACCGCTAGAATCCCAAATTTCTACTGTCCTACAGATTCTCCCTCAGACCCAGGGAACATCCTTTGAAGATTTTCTGATGTTGAGATCAGGGCTACACCCTCCCTGGCAAGCCAAGGGCCTCACTGACCTGGCTACCCATAGCCCCTCCCTGATGTTATACCCACAGGCATTTCATCTCCCTCACGGCTCTGTGACTGTCCTGCAGATATCTGATGTCTCTCTGACCTCATCTCCCTCCAACCATATTTCATTCTTAGCTTCACCCTACCTCAAATGTGACCTTCTCAGACTTCTATGACCCCCGACCCTGTGACCCACTTTGACTTTTCTTAGGACCCAGCTCAGCTAAGGGCTTTTCTCTCCTCTCTGTTCATAGGTGGGAACTCACGCACAGCAATGATTGCAGCCTTGAGCCCTGCTGACATCAATTATGAGGAGACTCTCAGCACCCTCAGGTGGGGCTTCTGGCCATGGCAGGGGTGGGGCAGCGTGGGAAGTGCTCAGAGTTCAGAGGCTAGTAGTTACTTAGGACCTTGCCCATGAAACAGGAAAGACCCCCAGCCCTGCTGTGATATCTTATAACCTGAGAGGAAGGGAAGGAAACAGGCAGCAGACCAAGGATCCCTGTGCCTGGGTGTCACCAGTCTTGCTCCTCCCTTCCCACCCAGGTATGCAGACCGCACCAAGCAGATCCGCTGCAATGCTATCATCAACGAGGACCCTAATGCCCGGCTGATCAGAGAGCTGCAGGAGGAGGTGGCCCGGTTGCGGGAACTGCTGATGGCACAGGGGCTCTCAGCCTCTGCTCTGGGAGGTAGGGTTCCTGGGGAGGGATAGCTCAGGGGTGCCCCTTGGCCCACTCCATCCCTCCTCATTTGCCTTTGCCTAGTCCTGTGACCGTTCATGTGCTCAGTGATGTGGACCCAGATAGGGAGAGGGGACTTTGTCTTCAGATGTTACAGAGCTAAGAGGTACTAATTCACTAGGGAGGGTCAGGATTCAGAGGGACCTTGACAGCTTCTTGGAACTAAATAAAATGACAGGTGCAGGAATAAACGGCATGTCCCACATTTATGGGTCAAACAATAAATCATCAAGGAGAAAGGCTACTGGGCACCTGCTTTGACAGACATTTTTTGTAAAACATCAGGGCTTTCATGAACCATAAACCTGACAGTCGACAGTGGAATGGTATTTAAAATGTAAAGCTCAGCCTCACTGATGTGAAATAGGCCAAGGGAGAGACCATAATCCGTGTTGATTGGGTTGAGCATGGGCCCTGCGAAGATCCCACTGGGGATAGTCAGGATGCTGAGAGGCAGGTAGGGGGATGAGGGTTTTCTTAGGAAGAGAAGGATAAGTAAGTAGAATGTTTGCCTTCCAACGTTTGAAGGGTCGTCTCACAGAAGAAAAGCAGTATAATTTCTTATCCCAGAGGACAGAACAGTGGGGATGATGCAGGGCCAATTTCAACTCAACATAGCTAAGACCTTTTTGGCCAGTGTAAGTCATCTAACAGTGGAAAGAACGTGGCTGCCTTGTTCATAACGAGTTGTCCATTCCTGTCTTACATGTAGGGACGGAGTGCCCGTTTGTCAAGGGTAGGGGGGCACTGCAGTAGGGGGACTTGGTGGGAGGTTGACCACTTGTCTTCTGAAGTCCTCACAGACTGGTCCTCTGTGAAGTCTTACTTTCTGTATGTCTCCAGTTACTTCCATCTTTCCTTAGCCTCTTTCTTGTGCTTCTCTCCTTCTCCTTCAGGCCTGAAGGTGGAAGAGGGGAGTACTGGAGGTGCTCTGCCTGCTGTGTCGTCTCCCCCTGCTCCAGCTTCACCGTTGTCCCCTACAGCACATAATGGGGAGCTGGAGCCATCATTTTCCCCTAATGCTGAGCCCCAGATTGGGCCTGAGGAGGCCATGGAGAGACTGCAGGTGGGGAGCTGGAGCTGCTAGGGTCCAGGGATGATGTCAGGGGCTGCTGGGATTTTACTTAAAAGCCAGGGTTGAGAAGGTAGAAGGAATTCTAGAAATAATGTGGTCCCCCGAGGTAGGTTGCCTGTCTCAGATTTCTCAGCGTGTCCTGATCCTTGCCATCTTGTGTGCCTAGGAGACAGAGAAGATTATAGCTGAGCTGAATGAGACGTGGGAGGAAAAGCTACGCAAGACAGAAGCCCTGAGGATGGAAAGGTGTGAAGGGCTGGTGCTTGGAGGGCAGCTGGAGCCTTGGAAGAAGTAGGGGGAGTGTGGGGAGGGTGGACCCTGTGGAAAAGGAGGTCGTGGAGAGTGATAACACTTGATATTTGCCTCATTTTTGCCCACAGAGAAGCTTTGCTGGCTGAGATGGGAGTCGCTGTCCGGGAGGATGGGGGAACTGTGGGCGTCTTCTCTCC
Source organism: Galagoides demidoff (assembly GCA_963574575.1). NCBI lineage: Eukaryota > Metazoa > Chordata > Mammalia > Primates > Galagidae > Galagoides > Galagoides demidoff. The sequence continues at coordinate 6,502 of CAUYQV010073519.1, read as the reverse complement.
AAAGAAGGTGAGTGAGGGGTCTGGTGAGGATGCCTAGGGAGTGCTCTAGATGTTTGGAGGAGAGGCAGGAGGTGGCAGGATAGTGAGTTCTAACCCTGGTCTCACCCTCTGAGGTCTTTGGCTTGTCTGTTTATCATCTCTGTTCCTTTCTCTCCCACCTCCTTCTGTGTTGTCCAGCCATCCCTGCCTTCTCCCTCAATCCTGATAGCCATAATCCAGGGTTTATTAAGTGCCTATGGCCAAGGACTCGGAGGACCACAGAAGAATGACAGGGTCCCTGTCCTTAGGGGGATCACAAGAGCTGCTTAGAATCAAGGTCTGTGCAGACATACATTTGCACATGTTTTTATTGAGTTTACACATGGAATATAAGTTTGGATTCTTTAGAAAGGTGATTATAGTGGTTACTGCAGGAGAAAGGGAGAAGACCTAGGAAATTAAATTAGAGATTGGTTGGGGTAGAGACTTAGGTGTTGTGTATGGTCTTGTATCGTTTGGGTTTTATACCCTGTGCGTGTACTACCTACTCAAAAAAATAAGGAAATATACTTGGGAAGACAAGACTGTAAATGGAGTAGAGGAGGTGTAAGTGATTGTAAGTGCAACAAGGGGTTGTTTATCATTGGAAGCACCAGTGTGGCCTAGAGATAAGTAGCAACTGGTTTCCTGGAGAAGGTGGTTGGGAAAGTGGAGCCTGAAAGATGGATGGGACTTGGGCGGGATAGAAGAGTAGGGACAACATGTAGCTAAGTATGCTGAGCGTACATGTGTTGAGTTGAGTGGCATATGCCAGTGTCTGATGCAAGTCTGCCTGGTAGCAGGTGCTCAGTGAATCTGCTGAGGAAGGGAGTAGGGCAGAAGTGGTCAGGTTCAGGTGGAGTCAGGAATTCAAAATACTTAACCAGCCAACATAGGCACTGACCAATCAGAAAGGAAGTTGTGGTGGACAACCAGCACAGCTGTACTGGCACATAGCAATGGAGGATGTTGCGGAGGCCAGTTTGAGCAAAGCCGGAACTTCCAGTCCTACCAGGGAACCAGCCCAGCCTGTCTGGTCCGTGGTGTGAAACAGCATGGGGTCAGGCCCTAAGTTAGAGACACTGTGCACTGGGCCAGACAGGGTCTCCAGGGCTGCCTGGAAGAGGTGGTAGGTTACAGGAAAAAGCTCCTCTCTATTTTGTAAGTTCATTGTCATCTGGGAGACAAAGCAGGCAGGGATCATTGAACCCTGTTCTGAAAGAGGAGAGAGGTTTGCCTTGCCTTGCCCAGTCAACAGGCAGAGGGTGAGAGCTGAGGTGAAGGATTATGGGTGGCAGCCCAGGCTGAGGGGGCTGGTCTAGGCTGGGTGTACCCAGGGATTTGGGTCCTTGAGGGATCCAGAACCTTCTGGTACCTAACCACATCTAGGGAGGGAGAGGAGCTACATACAGAAGACTCTCAGTATGGCTTCAGTCCCCTTTGTGTGCCTGTAGGTGGGACACCTCCACTACAGTTGCAGGGACAGAGAAAAGGCAAAACCAAGTGGGAAGCTGATGGGTGGGTGTTGTGGTGCTCTTTCCCTGTGTGTGTGTGGGGGCTTGACAGTGCACAGGGATGCTGCCCTCTAAAGCCCTAGACTAAAGGCTTCTTGTTTTGTTTTTAATTGTCCTCATAAAGGCATAACATATATCAGAGAGAACATTCAAGTAATATTAAAGGGGTATGTATGGTGAAAAGCAAATCTCTCTCCTCCTTACCTTGTAGATTCCTGCCAAGAGGCAACCTCCATTGTCAGGTCTTTATGTGTTCAAGTTTCTGCATGTACAGGCCTGTATTATATATAATTATACATATTTGCACTCTTTAATAATAGTAGTTGTGTACTTTATTTTGAAGGTCACTGTACTTTTTTTTTACAGTGTCAGAATATTCCATTTTGTAAAGGTAGGATAATTTAACTAGTTTTCTACTGATGGACATTTAGATTGTACTAAATTATTTGTACAGCAAATAATACTACAGCGGGTAGTCTTCTATTTTTTCTTTTTTAAAATTCCAGATTAATATGAGGATATGTATAATTAAGCTATATTGTTTGCATTTGTAAGGCGAAGTCTAAGTTGTAGTTGTGTCCTTCACCTAGGAAGCGTGCCATACACATGTGCATTGTGCCCATTGGGTGACAACTTGCTGAACCCCCTTCCAGCCCTCCCCTCTTCTTGAATTTAATTGAGTTTTTCTCTCTTGTGGGGCTGTAGTTGTTAATCTACTAGTTTCAACTTAGTATTGAGTACATTTGATGCTTATTTTTTCCATTCTTGTGATACTTAGGAGAATGTTCTCTAAATCCTTCTGTGTTGTTACAAAACACAAAAGAACTCCATCTTTTGGGCAGTGCCTGTGGCTCAGTGGGTAGGGCGCCTGCCCATATACCGAGGGTGGCAGGTTTAAACGTAGCCCTGGCCAAACTGCAACAAAAAAATAGCTGGGCATTGTGGTGGGTGCCTGTAGTCCCAGCTACTCGGGAGGCTGAGGCAAGAGAATCACCTAAGCCCAGGAGTTGGAGGTTGCTGTGAGCTGTGACGCCACGGCACTCTACCAAGGACGATAAAGTGAGATTCTGTCTCTAAAAAAAAAACAAACTAAAAAACCCACTATCTTTTTATGGCTGAATAGTATTCCATGACAATGAGTAGTCTTTTAAACAGGTGTTGTCTGTAGAACAGATCCCTAGAAGTGAAGATTTTTGGATTTTTGGTCAGATGATACACATTTATAATTTTGATCTAGACTAGGCACAGTGGCTCTCACCTGTAATCCTAGCAATCTGGGAGGTTGAGGTGGGAGGATCTCTTGAGCTCAGGAGTTTGAGATGAGCCTGAGCAAGAGTGAGACCTTGTTTTTACTAAAACAGAAAAATTAGCTGGAGGTTGTGGAGGTGCCTGTAGTCCCAGCTACTCAGGAGGCTGAAGCAGGAGGATTGCTAGAGTCCTGTAGTTTGTGGTTACTGTGAGCTAAGGCCATGGCACTTTAGCCCAGGCAATAGAGTGAGACTCTGTCTCAAAAAAATAAAAAATAAAGTAGGCTTGGTGCCTGTGGCTCAAGCAGCTAAGGTGCCAGCCACATACACCTGAGCTGGCAGGTTTGAATCCAGCCTGAGCTCACCAAACAACAATGATGGCTGCAACCAAAAAATAGCTGGGCGTCGTGGCAGGTGCCTATAGTCCCAGCTACTTGGGTGGTTGTGGAATAATATTTGCTTTTGCCCAGGTGTTGGTGTTTGGTGTGTGCTTTTTTGCCAATATACCCAGGGTGAAAGTTTTAGGCTATGTCTAAAAAAAAAAAAAAAAAAAAAGGAATAAAATAAAATTTTGATCTATACTGCCAAAGTACCCTCTGAAGATTTTGTTTGTTTGTTTGAGGTAGAATTTTGTTTGACACCCAGGCTAGAGTGTGGTAGCATAGTCATAGTTCACTGCAGCCTCTGATTCCTGGGGTTAAGCAATTATGCTTGAACCTCCTGAGTAGCTGGTACTATAGGTATATATCACCATGCCTGGCTCATTTTTAAAATTTTTCATAGAGATTGGATCTTGCCAATTTCCCAGGCTGGCCTTGAACTCCTGGGCTCAGTGTTACTCCAACTTTAGCCTCCCAAAGTGCTACGATTACAAACGTGAGTCATGATGCCCAACTCCTTCTGAAGATTATAGCCATGCCAGTTTATATTTCCAAGGGCAGCATGCAAGAGGGCCCATTTTCCCTTACCCGTTCAACGTCCTGGGTTAATCAGAGTTTTTGGTATTTGCCAGTATGATTGGTGAAAAAAGGTGTCCTGTGGTAGTTTGTGTTTGCATTTTTCTCTAGGTGGTGAGGACTGACTTATTCTCTTATGTTTAAAAGGCATGTGTATTTCAGGTGGAAGAGCTATTAGACTCATGAGGGAAGTGGGTTTGGTGGGGGTGGCAACCCAGGAATGGTGGGATCCTAGGGGAAAAGCTATAGTTTATCTTGGAGAGCGGGCCCTCTTGCTGGGATCCCCACCACTACTAGACTTAAGGCCTTTTCTTTGGAGACAGAGTCTTACTCTGTTGCTCTGGATAGAGTGCTATGGCATCATAGCTCACAGCAACCTCAAACTCTTGGGTTTGAGCAATCTTCCTGTTTCAGCCTCCTGAGTAGCTGGGACTACAGGTGCCCACCATGACATCTGGATAATTTTTCTCTTTTTAGTAGAGACGTGGTCTTGCTTTTGCTCAGTCTGGTCTCAAACTCCTGAGATCAGGCAATCCACTTTGCTCAGCCTCCCACAGTGCTAGGATTCCAGGCGTGAGCCACTGCACCCGGCCACTTAAGATCAGTGATCTTAAAATCAGTGATCTTCAAACCTCGCTCCAAGCTTCCTTCTTATGGGCTGAGGTCAGAGGACAGAACTACATGCTGGGCTCCCCACCCCCAGTCTGGGTCTGAGCATTTCCCTGCTTATCTGCTTGACGTCTAGGCTCTTAGATAAGGTTTCATTCAAACAAAGAGTTTTAGGGCTGAACAAAAGTTGAAAAGCACTGCCCCAAATTGTGTCCCCTCTCCCCAGGGATAGATCACTTTCTGCTCCCAGAGCCCATCAGTGTTTGCAAATCCCAGAGCAGACCTGACACTACAGTATAGGGGGACAGGAGAGGAGGTCTCTCCATCCCTAGGGAGGAAGTGTTACATCAGCAATTGTTCGGTGTCATACATCATACCCATAGTACTGGGTGTCTTCCTTCTGCACCCTTTGCTTTTCTGCCTCCATGCTTCAGTTCAGACTCCTTTCATCTGGAATGTTCTTTCTTGTGTGTGTCTATGCCCTCATTCTCAAAGGCATGTGCCCATATAGACTTTCCTATGAAGTCCTTCTTACCACCTCCCAAACTTCCCTCATGCTTCACTTTGTTTTCTTTTGCATGTGAGTCCCTCCCAGAATATGGTGATAATTAGCTTCCTGGGAACAAATGAATGAATGAATAAAGTGAGGGCATGAGGTGATCACTTCTATGAGACATAATTAGCTTCCTGGGAACAAATGAATGAATGAATGAAGTGAGGGCATGAGGTGAAATACTTCTGTGAGGCATCTGTTTCCTGCTTGTAACTGCGTTTCCATGCTGAGTCTCACCTCCCCAAGTTGACTCTGATTTCCTTCCTGATCGGACATTAGTGTCAGAGTTTGAATGGTCTCTGTATCCTGCCCAGTACTTCACTGGATAAGGTAGAAAGCCCACAGAAAATCCTTGTAGAGTGGAGGCAGGAGATCTTGTGTTGGGTTGGAAGGCTTAGGAGGCTTCATGGAGGAAGTGGCATTTGAGACAGATGGTGCCCAAGAGACGTGAATGGTTTTGACAGGTGATGATGGGGGATGGGTGGAGAAGAAGGCTGTTCCAGGCAAGGCTTGTTTGGAGTGAGTGCCCAATGGTCCGGTGGACGGGAACACAGGCAGGGAGAGGGGCCTGGGAAGGGGGCATGGACAGGTCGGGTGGAGCCTTGACATGGCATGGCCCCAGGGTGCCTGGATAGAGAGCAACCCCAACTCAGGCATCCTGGGGCACCAGCTGGAGAGGCGAGGACATGACAAAAGACATGGGAATGTGTGACCCATGTCACACATTCTGCAGATGGCAGGAAGTCAGGTAGCCCTGAGATGGGATAGTGCAGAGGGGTGGGCAGGTGCAGGTGGAGGCAGCAGTTCCTAGTGGGGAAGACTCCTCAGGCCTGGCAGTCAGTGGCACAAGGGGGTATGGCAGGAATAAGGCCTTTGTGTTGCCCAGAGTACAGAAACAGAAGTTGGGAAAAGGTACTTTAGGGAAAGGAACGGACTGGGTTTCCAGCACAGAGTGGCATGGTCATCATCCAGGTATTCAGGATGGATTTGGTTGGGGGGGACCTTGGGCATGGACAATTCCAGGCAGCTGCTAGAGCAACCTTGCCCTAGGTAAAACAGGCCTTGGGTAGTGACAACCAGAGAAGAGTTGGTGGATCTGGTTCAAGAAAGAGGGTGGTTTGTTTCATTTTCTTTATCTCTTTTCTGCTTGCTTGCTCTTTCTTCTTTTTTTCCTTCCCTCCCTCCCCTTCCCTCTCTCCCTCCCTCCCTTCCCTTCCCTCTCTCCCTTCCTTCCTTCCCTCCCCCACCTTCTCTTCCTTTCTTCCCTTCTTTCTTTCTCTCAGACAGAATCTCACTCTGTCACCCTGGGTAGAGTACTATGGCGTCATAGCTCATAGCAACTTCAAACTTTTGGCCTCAAAAGATCCTCTTGCCTCAGCCTTCTGAGTAGCTGGGACTACAGGCACTCGCCACAACACCCAGCTAGTTTTTCAAGTTTTTTTTATTTTTTTATTTTTTTATTTTTATTTTTTTTTTTGAGACGGAGCCTCAAGCTATCCCCCTGGGTAGAGTGCCATGGCATCACAGCTCATAGCAACCTCCAACTCCTGGGCTCAAGCGAGTCTCCTGCCTCCGCCTCCCAGGTAGCTGGGACCACAGGCGCCC
>CAUYQV010073516.1:0-10828 GCA_963574575.1 Galagoides demidoff | reverse complement strand
GCTGGGACCACAGGCGCCCGCCACAACACCCGGCCATTTTTTGGTTGCAGCCATCATTGTTGTTTGGCGGGCCCGGGCTGGGGATTCAAACCCGCCACCTTAGGTGTATGTGGCTGGCGCCTTAGCCGATTGAGCCACAGGCGCCTAGCCGATGAAATTTCTAAAGAGACTATTACTAACTCAGTTTTTATACGTACGTTGTTATAACAGTAACAGACAGTTCATGGTACTTAGACCACACTTTGAGTGGCACTGCTCTATATGCAACCTATTTAATTTTACATAGTCATTTTAAGGGCCAAGTACAGTGGATCACACCTATAATCCTAGCACTGTGGGAAGGCAGAGATGGGCAGATCACTCAGGCTCAGGATCGCTTGAACACAGGAGTTAGAGACCAGCCTGAGCAAAAGTAAGACCCCATTTCTCCTAAAAAATAGGAAAACTAACCGTGCATTGTGGCAAGCACCTGAGGTCCCAGCTCCTTGGGAAGCTGAGGCATGAAGATTGCTAGAGCCCAAGAGTTCAAAGTTGTTGTTAGCTATGATGACTCTGTGGCACTCAACACCCAGGCAGAATTGAGACTCTGTCTCAAAAAAATAAATAAATAAAGGGCCTCCATGTTCTCAGTAATGACCACAGCCAAAGAAACTCAGTGTAGTGTCTTCTGAAAAAAAAGTTGGATTAAAATGCCTTAGATCCTTTTCAGCCCCACAAATCCTGTGATCTAAAAGCTGAAGATGTGATTTGACTGGTAAATAAAACCTTTGTTCCTAGATGACAGCCATTTTTGTTATACCAACAGAGTAGCTAAAAGAGCAAAGGTGATAAAAAGAGAAGAAAAATAACCTCAGAGAAGAGAAATAAGAATTTAACTGAGGCAGTGCCTGTGGCTCAGAGGGTAGGACTCCAGCCCCATATACCGAGGGTGCCGGGTTCAAACCCGGCCCTTGCCAAACTCCCCGCCTGCCAAATAGCCAGGCATTGTGGCAGGCACCTGTAGTCTCAGCTACTTGAGAGGCTGAGGCAAGAGAATCGCCTAAGTCCAAGAGCTGGAGGTTGCTGCGAGCTGTGACATGACAGCACTCTACCGAAGGCGACAAAACCAGACTCTGTCTCTAAAAAAAAAAAAATTTAACTGAGAGGCAGACAAAGTGAAGAGTTGCAGAGCAAGAGAGATGAAAGGCACACTACAGTAGCCCTTATTTGGGAGCATTCAGGGTGGGAGATGCAGCTCTCTTAGGAATTAGTCTCTCAAAATCAGATGTTTTAGTACTTAAGTCTAACCAAAAAAAAGGTTCAAATATACTTTTTTTTTTTTGAGACAGAGTCTCATTTTGTCACCCGCAGTTGAGTGCTATGGTATCACAGCTTACAGCAACCTCAAACTCTTGGGCTCAGGCTCAGCACCTGTGGCTCAAGTGGCTAAGGCACCAGCCACATACACCTGAACTGGAGGCTTTGAATCCAGCCCGCGCCCGCCAAACAACAAAATAGCTGGGCGTTGTGGCAGGTGCCTATAATCCCAGCTACTAGGGAGGCAGAGGCAGGAGAATCGCTTGAACCCAGGAGTTAGAGGTTGCTGTGAGCTGTGATGCCACAGCACTCTACCCAGGGGGACAGCTTGAGGCTCTATCTCCAAAAAAAAAAAAAGAAAACTCTTGGGCTCAAGCGATTCTCTTGCCTCAGCCTCCTGAGTAGCTGAGACTACAGGCACTCGCCACAATGCCCAGCTATTTTTAGAAATGAGGTCTCACTCTGGCTCAGGCTGGTCTTAAACTTGTGAGCTCAAAAGATACACCTACCTCAGCCGCTCAGAGTCCTAAGATTATATGTGTGAGCCACCCACAATGCCCTATTTTTTTTAGAGACAGGGTTTCAGGGTCTCCCTCTAGCTAAGACTGGTCTCCAACTCTTGAGCTCAGGCGATCAGCCCACCTCGGCCTCCCACAGTGCTGGGATTACAGACATGAGCCACCACTCTCTGCCTGAATTATTATTTATTGATGATACCAAAAAGATTCATTTAAAACATGCATACATAAAATGTAGGCTGGGTGTTGTGGCTCATCCCTGTAATCCTAGCACTTTGGGAGGCCAAGTTGAGAGGATCACTTGAGGCCAGGAGTTTGAGGGTGCAGTGAGCTATGACTATGATCATGCCACTGCACTCTAGCTGAGGCAATAAGGAGATACCATCTCTCAGTTGCAAATAACACCAGAAAAACTCATAAAGCTATCAGAGACAGAGAGCCGAAGCTATATTTACTTTAAAAAATGTGTGTCATTGTCCATATAGTAAGAAAGCTTATTCAACAAACATATGCTATAGATGCTGTACTGTAAGAACTGCTATTCAAAGTGTGGGCATAGACATTACAACACTACCTGGGACCTACTTACAAATGCAGAATCTTCTCTACTATGTGAATCATGCCAATAATAACAACAATAATAATAGTAACTAAAAAGAAATGTAGAATCTGGGCTGGGCACAGTGGCTCACACCTGTAATCCCAGCACTTGGGAGGCTGAGATGGATAGATTGCCTGAGCTCATGGGTTCAAGACCAGCCTGAATAAAAGCTGAATAAAAGACCCCTCTTCCTAAAAATAGCCAGGTGTTGTGGCGGGTGCCTGTAGTTCCAGCAACATGGGAGGCTGAGGCAAGAGAATCACTTGAACCCAAGAGTTTGAGATTGTTGGGATACCAAGGCATTCTACCCAGGGCAACTGAGGATGACTGTCTCAAAAAAAAAAAAAAAATTACAAGAGATTTTAAAGTTAAAAAAAAAAAAAAAAAATTTGGGGCAGCGCCTGTGGCTCAGTGGGTAGACCTGGCCAAAACTGCAACAAAAAAAAAGCCAGGTGCTGTGGTAGGTGCCTGTAGTCCCAGCTACTGGGAGGCTGAGGCAAGAGAATCACCTAAGTCCAGGATGGAGGTTACTGTGAGCTGTGTGATGCCATGGCACTCTACGGAGGGCAATAAAGTAAGACTTGGTCTCTTCAAAAAAAAAAAAAAAAAAAATTGGGGGGCAATGCCCATAGCTCAGTGGGTGGGGTGCCAGCCCAGGCCAGCTAAAATAATAATGACAACTGGAACAAACAAAATAGCTGGGCATTGTGGTGGGTGCTTATAGTCCCAGCTACTTGGGAGGCTGAAGCAAGGGAATCACTTGAGCCCAAGAGTTTGAGGTTGCTCTGAGCTGTGACGCCATGGCACTCTATCCAGGGCAAAAGCTTGAGACTCTGTCTCAAAAAAAAAAAAAAAAAAAAAAAAGGAATTTGGGAGAACTGTTCTAATTGTAGTTAACACTGTAGGTTCCCAATTAAGTGTATGTAGGAATTACCAAAGAGACTTATAACCAGAGGGCCTTGAAACTAACAGCACTGTTTCCTTTGATGTGGTACTTGAAATATCTGTCTGTACTCACTGTGACTGTGCTATGTATACAATTATATGTATCTGTTTAAAAAGATTCACTGTTTCAAAATTTTCCCACTGACATGCTAGACAGCTAAAGCTGCCCTGGGTAATACTGTTGCTTTTTTTTTTTTTTTTTTTGTGGTTGTTGTTGTTGCAGTTGTCACTGTTGTTTTAGCTGGCCCTGACAGGGTTCAAACCGCCAGCATGTGGCTGGCACTGCAACCACTGCGTTATATGCGCTGAGCCGTGTTTTATTTTTCTAATATGTCAAGTCACTAAGTATTTCAGATTTTAATATTCTCACCTCTGTCATCTGGTAAACTGTTACCTTATGGAAGCTGCTTCATCCAGAGGGAAGAAAAAGGGCCCTGAGAAGTAGATCTGAAGGCCTGCTCTTTGATGGACACCAGGAAGGCAAGGTGGCTAAAGCTGGGGAGGAGGGAGGGAGGGAGCAAGGGAGCAAGGGAGGTTACATATCAGGAGCGCAGGTCAGAGAGGACCTGTGCATGCATTGCTTGTATATACATTCACTACCTCTGGGGACCCCTATGCATTGCTTATATTTACATTCACTACCTCTGGGAGCCTCTATACTGTGCTGCCACTGGAAGGTAGAAGACAGAGAATAATAATAGGAAGGCTTTCTCTTGTATTCTCTTTCAAATATTTAGAATACTTTTTTCTATTTGTGTTTATTTACGTATTTATTCATTTGAGACAGAGTTTTACTTTGTCACCCTTGGTAGAGTGCTGTAGCGTCACAGCTCACAGTAACCTCAAACTCTTGGGCTTAAGCGATTCTCTTGCCTCAGCTTCCCAAGTAGCTGGGACTTACAGGAACCCACCACAATGCCTGGCTATTATTTAGAGATGGTGTCTTGCTCTTGCTCAGGCTGCTCTTGAACCTGTGAGCTCAGGCAATCCACCCACCTCGGGCGCCCAGAGTGCTAGGATTACAGGCATGAGCCACCAAGCCTGGGACAAAGGAATTTTTTTTTCATTAGAGATTGAACCTAACTCTGTTGTCCTGGGTAGAGTATAGAGGCAACATCATAGCTCACTGTAACCTCAAACTCTTGGGCTAAAAGCCATCCTCTTCCCTCAGGCTCCTAAGCACCTAGAACTACAGATGTGTGCCCCCATGTCTAGCAAATTTTTCTCATTATGTCCTTCATGTTCACATGGATGGAGCTGGAAAATGTTCTTCTTAGCAAAGTATCACAAGAATGGAAGAAAATGTATCCAATGTACACACCCCTATTATGAAACTAATTTATACCTTTTATATGAAAGCTATAACCTAATAATAACCTAAGAATATGGGGAGGGGGGAAGGAAAAAGGGAGGAATAGGTGGAGAGAGGGGGATTGGAGGGATCACTTCTGAGGTTTATCTTACAAGGGTACAAGTGAATCTTTCTAAGGGTAGAATGTGAACGTTTTAAAATAATAACTAAGAAAATGAAAAAAAAATTTTTTTTCTTAGCAAAAAATTGTAGATACAGTGTCTTGCTGTGTTGCCCTGGCTAGTCTTGAACTCCTAAGCTAAACCAGTCTGCCTCAGCTTCCCAATGTGCTAGGGTTTTAGGCATGAGCCACTGTACCCAGCCTGATACTAATTTCTTCTGGTTTTTTTTTTTTTTTTTTTTAGAGACAGAGTCTCACTTTGTTGCCCATGGCAGAGTGCTGTGCTGTCACAGCTCACAGCAACCTCCAACTCCTAGGCTTAGGCAATTCTCTTGCCTCAGCCTACCAAGTAGCTGGGACTACAGGCACCCGCTACAACGCCACAGGCACCCGCTACAACGCCTGACTATTTTTTGTTGCAGTTTGGCTGGGGCCGCGTTCAAACCCGCTACCCTTGGTATATTGGGCCAGTGTCCTACTCACTGAGACACCCTGATACTAATTTCTTAAAATAATTGTAAATGTACGTGCACAGAAAAATATGTGGGCCAGGTTCAGTGGCTCACACCTGTAATCCCAGCACTCTAGGAGGCTGAGGCAGGAGGATTGTTTGAGCTCAGGAGTTCAAGACCAGCCTGAGCAAAAGAGCAAGATCTCAGTCTCTACTAAAAGCAGAAAAAACAGCCAGGTCAGGTATGTGGCCAGTGCCTGTAGTCCCAGCTACTTGAGAGGCTGAGGCAAGAGGATCCCCTGAACCCAAGAGTTTGAGGTTGCTGTGAGCTGTGATGCCATGACACTCTACTGAGGGCGACAAAGTGAGACTCTGTCTCAAAAACAAACAAATAAACAAAAAAACTTTTGTGCTGGCGGCACCTGTGGCTCAGAGGATTAGGGCACCAGCTCCATATGCCGGAGGTGGCGGGTTCAAACCCAGCCCCAGCCAAAAACCACAAAAAAAAAAAAAAAAAAAAAATTTTGTGATAGTTCCAGTCTTCCAGGGACTGCCACTCAATTAAAGCTTATTAGTGGACATAGAATAAGCACACTGAAAAGTTGGAAATACATAAAATAAATAGAATAGTAATCAGGTTCACTACCTAACCATAGAATGACTAAATTAATCAAAAAATTCACCCAAACTTATTAGTATTTTTAGAATGATCAAAACAAGGTATTTTCAGTTAACTCCATTTAATCTAGCTGTTTTCAGAAATCTCAGGAATTCATTGTTCTCTATGTAAAATTCACTATTTTCTATATAAAAAAAAAAAAAGGTCTTGACCTCATTATTACCTGCCCAAACTCCATTATTAACAATAATATTACAACTATGGGGAGATTTTCTCTTATCTAAAATGCAAAGTGGGTTCGGCGCCTATAGCTCAAGTGGCTAAGGCCCCAGCCACATACACCAGAGCTGGCAGGTTCAAATCCAGCCCAGGCCTGCCAAACAACAACGACAACTACAACCAAAACATAGCCAGCCATTGTGGCAGGCACCTGTGGTTCCAGCTACTTGGAAGGCTGAGGCAAGAGAATTGCTTAAGCCCAAGAGTTGGAGGTTGCTGTGAGCTGTGACACCATGGCACTCTACCCAGGGCAATAGCTTGAGGCTCTGTCTCAAATAAATAAATAAATAAATAAATAAATAAAATGCAAAGTGTAACTACAAATGAAATTCCTAAAGCCTCACCTGAACTACTTCAGTGGATCAAAAATAACTGCCTATTCTCCATTAGTGATTTTTTTTTTCTGATCTATGTCCTCAGCTCATGATCTTACTTATTAAATTATGTCCTGGCTTGGCGCCTGTGGCTCAATCGGGTAAGGCGCCAGCCACGTACACCTAAGGTGGCGGGTTCGAATCCCCAGCCCGGGCCCGCCAACCAACAACAATGATGGCTGCAACCAAAAAATGGCCGGGTGTTGTGGCGGGCGCCTGTGGTCCCAGCTACTTGGGAGGTGGAGGCAGGAGACTCGCTTGAGCCCAGGAGTTGGAGGTTGCTGTAAGCTGTGAGCTGTGATGCCATGGCACTCTACCCAGGGGGATAGCTTGAGGCTCTGTCTCAAAAAAAAAAAAAATTATGTCCTTACACTGTCTCTAAATGCCTTTTTAACATTCAGTTCAATCAATATGTAATTTTTATGTTCCTAATATTGGCAGGTTCTTGATGATGTTACAATATGAAGTGGGTACCCTCAAAGGAGCTTATAACATAGCAAGAGAGATCAAACATGCAAATATAGATATATGGCAATGTTGTAGAAAGAGAAAAAAGAGAGTGACTTCTAACTGCAGGAATCATGAAAATTTCCTGGAGGAGTGGCATTGATCTGCATCTTGAATTATAAAAAATAAGGTTCCAAAAGTGGTAGTGGGGTTACCCAGAGTAATGAAACCCCATGAGCCAAGACAGTACGAGAGAACATAGAAGGTAAATTTGTAAAATATAGGGTCCTTGTGGCATGGAGGGTAGTAGTAATGAGATGAAATTGGAAAGGTAGAATGGAACCAAATCATAGCTACCTTAAATGCCATACTAAGGAATTATTACTTTACAGGAAGTGAGAAGCCACTGGTGGTTCAGGCAAGAAGGTAAGATAACTGTGCTTTGGGAAGACAGCCAGGTATAGGTGGAGCTATTTTACTTAAAATACCTGCCATTAGGCTGGGCACAGTGGTCCAAGCCTATAATACTAGTACTCTGGGAGGCTGAGGTGGGTGGCTCACTTGAGCTCAACATTTTGAGACCAGCCTGAGCAAGAGCAAGACTCTAACTCTAGCTGGGCATTGTAGCAGGCACCTACAGTCCCAGCTACTTGGGAGGCTGAAGCAAGAGAATCTCTTAAGCCCAACAGTTTGAAGTGGCTGTGAGCTATGATGCCATGGCACTCTACCAAGGCGGACAAAGTGAGATTCTGTCTCAAAAAAAGTTCTACTGCTAATTAATAATATGACCTTGGTCAAATCACTTTGCTTCTCTGAGCCTTTTTTTTTTCCTTAAATAATATCTGCTCTACCTGCCATAGAGTCACTAGAAGAATGAAAAGAAAGCAGCCAACACAGTTGCCTTAGAGGGCTTGCTGGGCATGAGAGCTCACTGCAACTACACAATTCTTGCATGAAGCAAATAATATGTAAATAAACATGATGGTTAGGTCCAATAAAACTTTATTTACAAAAACTGATAGTTGAGTGGATATGGCCTGACAGCCATAGTTAGGGACCTCTATCTACAGGTACATTGTGCAATAGAAGTATGTAAGATACATAGATATTTTAATGTTTTCCAGAAGCCACATTTTAAAAGGTAAAAACAGATAAAATCACATTTAAAAAGTATATTTTTCTTAACCCATTATATCCAAAATATTATTATTTCAACATTTAATCAATTTTGAATATTATTGAGTTCTTTAGTTTCTGGTTTTGGGAGGCTTGTTTGTTTTTGCTTTAAGTCTTCAAAATCTGATGTATATTACATTTTCAGCACATTTCAATTCTGACAAGCCATAGCTCAAATGCTCAAAAGCCACCCGTGGATAGTGGCTACCAAGTGACCAGTGCAGTTATGGAAACTATTTAAGTAAAACTCCCAAACCTTGACAGTATAAACATAAAATAACATTTGACAATAAAAGAAACCACAGCATATAATTGTACTCTACAGAGAAGACAAAAGTAAAATGCACATCAGATTATGAAAACAAGAAAACAATATTTCTCCTGGGATAGTATTACTGCTTGAAGCTATCTGTTTAAATGGTTCTTTATTAGGAATACAAGATACCATACAGCATATGTTAATGGTGGCCCTGTGCAAAGGCTCACACCTGTAATCCTAGCACTCTGGGAGGCTGAGGCAGGTGGATTGTTGAGCTCATGAATTCAAGAGTAGCCTTGCAGCCTTAGCTAAAGATTCTCTTCCCACTCCCCCCACCCGGGTGGTCTCTAAAAGCCAGGCATTGTGGTAGGCACCTGCTATCCCAGCTATTTGGGAGGCTGAGGCAAGAGAATGATTGGAGCCCAAGAGTTTGAGATTGCTATGAGCTATAACATCACTGCACTCTACCAAGGGGAACAAAGTGAGACAGAGTGAGACCAAAAAAAAAAAAATATTTAGGGGTTTTAAAACATGTGGTCACTTACTTCAGACAATTGCAAACTATAACAGTCTTTGCAAACTACAACAAGAAAAGGGACAGATGATAGACAAAAACAGAGTCTATCTCAGGGGCTCTTAACCTTCTGCTATTTGGTGATGAAGCCTGTGGAACCTTTTCAGATAATACTTCCAAATGCATAAAATAAAATACATGGGGCCACGCCTGTGGCTCAGTGGGTAGGGTGCCAGCCCCATATACTGAGGGTGGTGAGTTCAAACCCAACCTTGGCCAAACTGCAACAAAAAAAAAATAGCCTGGTGTTATGGTGGGCGCTTGTAGTCCCAGCTACTCGGGAGGCAAGGCAAGAGAATCGCCTAAGCCTGGGAGTTGGAGGTTGTTGTGAGCTGTGACACCACAGTACTCTACGGAGGGTGATAAAATGAGACTCTGTCTCTAAAAAAAAAGATGTTATAAGAAACTAATTACAGTATACTGAAATACAGTTATCAAAATACTTAAACAAATTTGTGATATCATAGGGACTTCTTATAGTTAGTTTCTAAGTGAGGGACTTCTTATAGTTAGTTTCTAAGTTATGGTGAGCATAAATAATATTTCAGGATAGGTTCAACAATTGTAACATGACATAAAAAAGAAATCTAGGCCAGGCGTGGTGACTCACACCTGTAATCCTAGCACTCTGGGAGGCCAAGGGGGGTGGATTGCTTGAGTTCACCAGTTTGAGAACAGCCTGAGCAAAAGCAAGACCCTGTCTCTACTAAAAATAGAAAAACTGAGGCAAGAAGATCGCTTGAGCTGAGTTGGAGGTTGCTGTGAGCTATGATGTCACAGCCCTGAACCTAGGGCAACAGCTTGAGACTCTGTCTCAAAAAAATAAAAATAAAAATCTACGATTTCTAAGGGTTACAAAGTCACAGGTCCTGCCAATACCTCTACAGTTTGTTGACTACATTCAGAATTGAAGAAAATGCTGAATTTCACATAAAGGTATATGAAAATAAAAGATATTTTTTCCCCCAAATTCACAGATGCTATGAATTCTATTCATGGATCCCATGGATTCCTGGATTCTATTCAGATTCAGAACACCTGAGGGAAAGGAAACTTTTATTATAAGCTCAACCAAAAAGAAAAAAAAAAAATTCTTCCTCTGAAGGTCCCCAAATGTATTTTTACTTTCTACTCCTTCTTAGATCAAATAAATCAGTAGTTATTTTACAGCTACACCATAACTGGATCATTAGAAAGGAATTAGTACATATCAAGAAATAAAGAAGGTAACTCTTCTATTAGGTACCACTGTTTTAATGCAAATGCCTTAACACAGATTCTCCTTTAACATTCTTAATTCTTTCATTTAAACAGTAAAAATGGCAAACATAAAGATAGAAAGTCCAGATTTTCTACTCTGTCCCATGAATAGCTACATCAATTATAGCCAGACTTTATACATTTGCAATCAGTAATAAAACTACAGAGCACAAAGAAGAAACAGTAAACACAGAAAAGATCCATTACAAATACAAGCTGAATGCTATTATTTTATTGGTATAAAACCAATACTGTAGTTATTAGCATTATTAAGCCTACAATTTTCATAAAATGGTTTGCAAAGTATGCATCCCCTTATTATTAATCTAAAATTGCTACACACTGTGGTCTGACCTAGTAATTCAGCCAAGTATAGGTTTCAGTAAAAACAGTAGAGATAGCTCGGCGCCTGTGGCTCAATCGGCTAAGGCACCAGCCACGTACACCTAAGGTGGCGGGTTCGAATCCCCAGCCCGGGCCCGCCAAACAACAATGATGACTGCAACCAAAAAATGGCCGGGCGTTGTGACGGGTGCCTGTGGTCCCAGCTACTTGA
Organism: Galagoides demidoff; assembly: GCA_963574575.1. Taxonomy (NCBI): domain Eukaryota; kingdom Metazoa; phylum Chordata; class Mammalia; order Primates; family Galagidae; genus Galagoides; species Galagoides demidoff. The sequence goes on along the minus strand of CAUYQV010073516.1, from coordinate 1 downwards.
G
>CAUYQV010073512.1:0-26296 GCA_963574575.1 Galagoides demidoff | reverse complement strand
CTTTTTTTTTTTTTTTTGAGACGGAACCTCAAGCTATCCCCCTGGGTAGAGTGCCATGGCATCACAGCTCATAGCAACCTCCAACTCCTGGGCTCAAGCGAGTCTCCTGCCTCAGCCTCCCAAGTAGCTGGGACCACAGGTGCCCGCCACGACGCCCGGCCATTTTTTGGTTGCAGCCATCATTGTTGTTTGGCGGGCCCGGACTGGGGATTCGAACCCGCCACCTTAGGTGTACGTGGCTGGCGCCTTAGCCCATTGAGCCACAGACGCTGAGCCCATCATTCCTCTCTTTTACTTTCTTTAGGTTAAACAAGTATTTCTTAGCATTCCACTTAAATTCCTCCAGTGAATTTTTGGCTCCCCATTTTATGTATTTTTTTTTCCTTAGTGGTTGCTGAGTATGATGTTAACATGTGTTAAAATCATTTATGGCTGAAACTTTATCCAGCAAGTTTTAAATTTATTATTGTAACTGAAATAACAACATTTGGTCACAGTAGCTTACAACACTGTTATGAATTAGTGTTAAATAATTAATTCCTGTCCCTACTACACAGGACACATTTAAAATCCTGCACAGTATTATTTGAATGCTGAAGAATAAAACCAAAGCCCAAAGTGCTCTTAATGAAAAGCCATTGAAAACCTAGCTATTGAAAAAGATCAAACTAAATTTACCATCTTATGGATTAAACTCTCTTTACAAAATTATGTCATTTTAAAAATAGCACATCTTTAATATGAAGCCAGTAGATGATTTAATACACACCCACATAAGAACAAAATTCAATTCAATTCAAGTTAGAGGGGAGGAGAAAGATGGCGGGGGAGGAGGGAGGGGATTGGTGTGCTTCCAGTTAATGGGCACAATGTGAGGGAATATGACACACCATTGGGTATGGAACACAACTATAAGAGGACTCTACCTAACAAATGCAAACATTGTAACCTAGTTGTTTGTACCTTTACCTTAACCTGAAATACAAAAAAAATAGCATATCTTTTCTTCCCATCAACATAGATCATTCCCTCCCTTCCTCTCTCCATCTTCTTTCACTTTCCCTTCCCCTTCCTTTTCCTTACAGTGGACCAGCATATTACAGGAGCTTAATAAGCATTGGTGATTCAAACACACCTGAACAGAATTTAGGGTTGAAGTCATAAAACCTCAAGGAAGATCACTATGCTCCGCAGGCCACAAACACACCCTGCAAGGTCATCGGTAGGAAGCTTTCTTTACCATTCCCTTTGAAAATGTTTTGTGGGTTCTTGCGACTCCTAAACACCACATTCTGATTTATTACCGCTCACACCAATTACTTTGTCTCTTACAAAACTGAGATAATCAATCTTGCCTCATCAATCTCAGGTAAGACCCCCCCCTCCTTCTCCCTCTTATCTCCATGCTCACTGACCCCAAATATGCCCCTAAAATAAAGTAGGATCAATTGCATAAAAAATCTTTACTTTCCTTTTCATCAGTCTTCTTGAAAAAGTTGTCTGTCCTTGTTGATTTCAATTTCCTTATTGCTCACAGACTTCTCAAATTCTGCGTGGGGATCATACAACTATGGAATGTAGAACTGTCCAGTCAAGGTTAATAATGTCTTCATGTCACCTAATCTAATGGTTATTTTTCTGTGGGTTTTCTTTCTTTCTTTTTTGGGGGGAGGGGAACTTTGATTTATGTTATATTAGGGTGGAACGACTTTGGTCTTGCTCTTATTATTAAAAGTAAATTTTATTCCCAGAGCATGGCCCTTTCTCCTACACCCTAATCTTCTGGCTACATGATATCATAGCATTTTTGTAGAGATAGGATCTTCCCATACTGCCCAGGCAGGTCTTGAACTTCCTGGATGAAGTGATCCTCCCTCCTCAGCCTCCTGAGTAGCTGGGGCTATATATGCATGTGCCCCTGCACCTGGCTAGCCTTCTGGGTCTTAACTGAGAGCCCAAGATGTTGATCAAGGTTACTCTGCCTCCAACCAATGCTTTTTCAATACTGCAGTGGAGGTGATGAGATCTCAGTTCAGTGTTTTATTTTTTCCAGATTAATATGAGGGTATCAATGATTTGGTTACATTGTTTGCATTTCTTAGGTAATGTTCAAGTTGTAATTTAGGCCTTCACTAGGGAGTGTGTTGTATATCCTCACACTGTGCACCTTAGATGAGAGCACCCTAACCCTGCTCCTTGCTCCCTTCTCCCTTTTCCTCCTCCTTTTTTTAAAAACTTATCTGCAACATTGATGCTATTTACTATTTCCTCCTTGAAATTTTCTTCTCCTTTGTTTTCTTTGATTCCTAACTCTTACAGTTTTCTTACCATCCGTTCAACACTCTTTTCAATATTCTTTACAAACCTGATGTGCTATACGCTCTCTTTGGTCCTTTGCTCTTTTCATTTTTACACTATCCTTCTTTTACACTATGCAACTCACCCCCATGATTCAACTATCATTTATAGGCAGCTGATGCCTAAGTTTGTATTTTATGTTCATTATTTCTCAAGTGAATTACAGGCTAATAAAAGAAAAATGTTGACTGGGACATCTTCAAAGTCAACATGTGCAAATTTTATTCATTGTCTCCCCCGAAAGTCTGTTCCTCTTCCTTATTCCCCATTAAAAAGGAAGTACTTAATTAATAATGGCACCATCACCTACCCAAATAACTTAACACCAAGTCTTGGGAACCACTTCAGTCACTTTTCTATCACATAAATCACACATCCAGTCAGGTATTATTAATAGTTACATAGCTTCCACCTCATTAAAAAAAATTTCTTGTGTCCGTTATTTTTTTTAATCTTCTAACTAGTTTTCTTGGCCTCAGTCTTATCTCTATCCCATTCCTTCCCCACCATATTTTAAAAGCATGTGAACTGTGTCACAGTACTCCCTAGCTAAGTGATGTCAGGGGCTCTCAGTGATAAAGGTTGAGCTCCCTTCTTTGGCACAAAAGGCCAGAAATGCTGAGCCTCTACTTATCTCTCAGCCACGCCCCCAATAGCTACCATATGTAAATTTTAGTCTCAAGCAAATAAAATGTGGCAACTCTTCAGAGTCACCCAAATCCAATATATTCTGATGGCCCTGCACCTGCCTCTGTTAATCCCTTTGCTGACATTACTTTCTTCTGTCCCTTTTTTACATAAATCACACCTGTACTCCAAAACTTAGATCAAACATCACCTGTTGAGGGTAACTTTTGTAATTAAAACTTCTTGTAATTCCAGTTTTGTTTAGATGCCTTTTCTCTGCTCTCCTATAGATTACCCTAAGTCAATCTTTACACACCATAATTACCTACCAATGGGCCTGGTACCTGGTAAATCAAGAAATGTGTCTTTAATATATCAAACCCAGTCAAATTAAATCACCATCAAAGTTAATCTATTACATTAGTGACAAACGTATCACTAACTAATACTAGTGACATAGATATCACTAATCATAATCACTAACATTTCACATTAAAGAAAGTACACTCATGTTAGACAGGTTTAACACACTGAGAAGGGGCATAAGAAATACCAGGTAACACAATCTAATGGTACATAATCTCTTCCTCCAGTAAGAGATTCCCAAGCCCAGGTTTCTGACAAGAACAGGTAGTTAGAAAATCAGACAGAAGAAGAGGAGCACAGAAAGGAAAGTAGATATCTTCAGAGAGAAGTGATCAAACATGTTGCCGGTGGCCAATGGAAAGCGTATTTACAGCTAGTCTTGGAAGCCATGTGTATGCATGTCCTAGGAGAGGCCATGCCGTTTCATCCTGCTCGTGTTCTATCAGCAGCATCGATTCCAACTACAAAGCCTATCTACAGACCAACTTAAAGGGGGAAAAGTATATTCCATTGTGATTTTTCTTTTCCTATGATGGATAACGATTTTTTAAGCTATGAGACTGAACAATAAAATTCTTACTTTTGTAGGAATGGTTTTGAACGGCAGCAATTTCATATGGTTCAACAAAATATAGAAAATGTAACTATCTTGACTGAAACATATGACTATGCCAGCAGTTTAAATGGCATTAATTTGCACATACACTGAAATGAGTTAGGAGCTAATGGACATAATGCTTTTGGGTCCCTTGGCTCTGTGCAGCAAGGTGCATTCTCTACATGTAGAAAGGAAATTTCTGTTGCCCCAATGAAAATGCTGCTTCAGGGAACCACAAGGTGTGGTTGAGGACCAAAGGGGAAATTCAGAGTAAGACATGTCTTATTTGGTAGATTCTAGCAGATTCTAGCAGAAAGAAATCAAGAATCCATTCAACCCTTGATGCTTAAAGTCCAGTCTGTGGACTGGTGGCAACTCTGTCTTTGCAGAGCTCGTTGGAAATGCTGTGCAAAGGTTTGGACATCACCCTAGAACTCCTGTATCAGAATATGCATTCTTGGGTGTGTCTGTGTGTGAGAGAGAGAGTGGATTTTGCTCTGTTTCCTGGACTCTAGAGTGCAGTAGCATCATCATAGCCCACTGCAACCTCAAACTTTTGGGCTTATGTGATCCTTTTGCCTTAATCTTCTGGGTGGCCAGTCTGGCTAACTGTTAAATCTTTTGGAGAGACAGAGTCTTGCCATGTTGCTCTGGGTTAATCTTAAACTGCTGGCCTCAAGCAACGCTCCCTCTCCCCCCATCAGCCTCTCAAAGTGCTAGGATTATAAGCACGATGCATCACCCCTGGTCCCAAATGTGCATTTCTACAAGATACCATCCCCAGTGATTCCCATGCTCCTTATTATTTATGAAGTGTTGAATCAGACCATTTATTCTCAGCTCCACGTTACACTGGAATCACCTGGGACTTTAAAAAATATTGATTCCCTGGCCCCAGCCCTAGATGTTAAGATTCAGTTGATATGGAGAACAGTCTGAGTACAGGAAGTTTGATAAGGCAGAATAATTAAATTAGATTATAGTGCCCAGATAATTCCAAGGTACAGAAAATTGGAGAACTACAACCTTAGACAATGTTTAGAAAAGAAATCCTTAATCCCAGGGGAATCAAAATAACATTTTAAAGTATAAGAAATTCTCACTTTTATGGTACATATATACTTAAAATAGAGTTAGTACTATGGTGAAAAGTAGCCAAACAAAGCAAAAGATGAAACTAAATGTCAAGATATTTTATAGTTTTAGAAACAGAAAGTGATAGATCTTCAATAGCCTGTCAAAAGCAAATAACAGTTTCCTTTGCTTATACGACTGTGAACTGCCCGAAAGAAGTGGAGGGGAAAAAATAGAAAAGGCAGGAAAAAATTGTGACCGATAAGTTACTTTAATGATGTATGTCTGAAAGTCAAAAAATAATTTGACTGAATGAGAAATGAAACACTGAACATGGGATATATCACTGTAGACTCGGTAATAAAAATACTGCCTTAGAAGTATTCCGGTGAAAAAAGTCGGAATAATGTTCTAACATTTTATCTTTGGATGAAAAGACTTATGATATATTCAGAAATAGGAAACTGAACCCAACAGAAATAGAATTTAGACCAAGCATTGCATAGGAGTTCATTCAAAATCCATCTGTATTAGCTCTTTGAAATCCATCACTTTGCATATTTGCACCTCTGAATTGACTAAACCATGTTCTGCTAAGTGCTTAATGCATCAATTTTGACATCTCCTTGAAGGAGCCACCACCCTCCGACTCAAGAATAAAGTTCTGGTTTTATAAAGTTCCTAGCCAGGAGGAAAAAGGACACAATACCACTTGTGTTATACATCACGCTTGTCTGGAGTGCTGATACTTTAAATATTACAAACAATTAAAAACGTACGTTCAAATATTTTTTTCGAAAAGCTTAATTCTATCAAGGAGAAAAACTGAAGGAATCAAGAGAGAATGTGATATGGGGGTACGTTGGTAAGTCTCAGTCAACAAACATTAAGTAATGCAGTCAATTCAGGATTCTGGAGGTTGGAGTCTTTTTGACATCTGCAGTGGGGCAGAGTGGCACAATTCAATTTGCTAGATCGAGTTGAATCTGGTTGAAGACTTTACTTCCCAAATAGAAATCCTTGCCACTAATTCAGCTTGCAGACCTCTTCTCAGCCCTGGGTATAACTTTATCCAGTTTGCATCTTGAGGACATTTACATTTCTAATTAGGAAGTGAGTGCCATTTGGAAGCAACCTAATCAAATGTCACAGAAGGCATTTAATAGTTGTACCTGCCAAAATATATAGCTAGGCTGTTCCTTAAAGATGTACTTCTAATAAGCTACTGCGAAAACTTCAAAGCCCAAAGAAGATATGGTTTTAAATGCATATAATCCTTTCTTATAGAAATGTGTATATTTAAAGAATTCAGTCTAGCTACCTTCTACAGGTGAATTAAACCTGAATTTGTGCAGAGACCGAAGAGGCTGAAAGTCCTTAAATTAGATTTTGAACAGAAACTCCATGGTAGCCCTATAATTTGGAGACCACATACTGATGATTCTGACGGCACTGAATTACACAAGAGAATTAATACCCTGTGATCTTCCTAGAAAGGATACAATGCAAGCTGATGCATAATTACACGTGAAAAGGAAATTCCGCTTTCAAATACTTGGAAGTGTAATCAGTTGTTATAGAAAAGGTAAAAGAATATAGTACTTGTAATTAAAATGGCTGGCAAGTCCCATAGGAAGTTTGATTCTAAGAGACCTAAGCTCCCTAAGCCCTTCAGGGAGAAGCAAGGACTTAAAATCTGCATCAGAGTTCAAAAGAGGCCGGGTGTGGTGGCTCATGCCTGTAATCTCAGCACTCAGGGAGGATTGCTTGAGTTCAGGGGTTTGAGACAAGTCTGAGCAAGAGTGAGACACCATCTCTACTAAAAATAGAAAAATGAGCCAGGCATTATGGTGGCTGCCTGCAGTCCCAGCTATTTGGGAGGCTAAGACAGGATGATTGCTTGAGCCCAGGAGTTTGAGGTTGCTGTGAGGCAGAGGCTATGCACTCTATTCTGGTGGTAATCTGACCTTTTCATACCTGTTTCCTCATCTATAAGATTGAGGTAGTAACAGGTCCAACTCTGGGGAGTTGGGTGAATTAAATGAGTTAATGAATGCATAGCCTGTAGAATAGTGTCTGGAACATTCTTTCTTCCATCTCTTTCTTTACCACTCTTTCCTCCTCCTCCTTCTGTTTTTTCACATCTAAACAAGGGACAGGTCAGCTATTTGATCACTATTGGGAGTTATTCTAAACTTAATATAAACATGCAGATCTTCTTATTTAATTTTGTGTTAGGAGCAGGGTCTTGCTATGGTGTCCAGGCTTCCTTCAAACTCCTGGGCCCAAGCAATCCTCCCACTCAGCCTCCTGAGTAGCTGGGGCTACAGGTGTGTGCCACCCCTGCCCGGCTCCACATCACAGCACATCTTTTGTATTCAATTATTTACAATGGTCACACAAGCTTCTATCTTACTAAGGAGGCTGGCACTCACTAGATATCATTTCATTTATTTTCGTTTTTTTTCATGTTCTTTTCTCCAAATTACTGTATTTAGAGACCTTAGAATTTCTACTCAATCCTAAAGGTTAATAAAACTTCTTCAATCAAACAACTAGCCTGAAACCTCAGGAGGCTTTACCTAGACCTAATCTAAATGTATCAGGAAACTCACTGCACCACTGAAGATTCATCAAGAGTGACTTAGCAGATTGTAACTCAGTCTGGGTCCTCTGAATGAGAAACCCTACTGTGTGACTTAGGTGTCCAGCTGCTTAGAAATGTGTTTCAAGCTTTCATACCAAAGATAAAGGCAAAGTCTCCTGGAAAGTGAATGTATAATCATGTCAGCTGTGCATTACACTAAGAAAATCAACTACCTTAACCCATGGAAATCTCCCAGAAAGACTCAGAGCCTACGTGAACCGATACCTATTAAACAAAATGTGGAAAGGCAGAGTCACTAGTTTCTAGCTACGTGCTGACTATTTTGACAGATGTCATCCTTTTCCCAGAAAAATACAGAACTCTAAATTAACCAAGTTCATCACCAATAAAAGTTAACTAGGTGGGATAATAGACATGTTAATTTGCTTCGTTATGGTCATCATTCTACTCTCAATGTGTATGCCCATAACTCATGTTGTAAACTTCAAGTATACACAGTAAAATTTATTTAATAAAAAAAAAGAACAGCCGATTGAATCAAGAAATCAAATGTGCTAAGTTTCTTTGTGACCATGTAGGGACATTTACAAAAATGCATTAGCTATTGGATGTTTAAAAAAATCAACTCTGATAAATGTTAGAAAACATTTACATAATGCATACTCATTATTAGTTTGCTCTTGCAAAAATTTGATGGGAAAGACAATTCTGAATTCTGAATTCTGTTTTCAACAGGCTTAATGAACTAACGAAGGTAGATTTAAATTGGCAATGCTTCCTGCAGCTCTACATTCCGTAAAATGAAAAGTAACAACAGTGCACTAACTTAATAAGCATGCTATAAAAAATAATGTGTGATGTTTCCAAAGTATTCTTTTGAAGACACATTTATTTTAATACCGGTCGGGTTGGTCTGCTCTAATTAAACTTCAGTGTTTTTAGGAAAAGTGCTTTGTAAACAACCCCAGACATGAAAAGAGTTGGAGGTATGACTGCGATATTTCGAAATTCTGATGAATATCTCTGCATATCAGTTATCTAAATAACATCTGGAAATCCAAGAGCTGATTTTCTTGATCCCAAATCCTCCACTTAAATCACGGTATTTACTTGATTTCTTAGCAGTATAAGGTAGTTCTAAGGTAGTGCTTTAAGAAAACCCCTAAAGTTTTACGATTCTTTGGTACTTTAACAAAACTAGGGTTTTCTTTGGGATAATTGGTAATATTCTAGGAAACGCCTTACCAAAGTTTATGTCATAAAACATTAGGCCTGTGAAATGCTGCTTGTAAAAAGCATTTATAAGCAAACAGTGGAGGAATGCCAGTAAGAAATCTAAAGAACTATCTTGAAAATTCATTATAATGCATGTTCTCCGAAAGCAGGGGAGTGGTCTAAGCCCTGTTCGATACAATAGCCCCAAGCCTGCACTAGGCTTTGCAGTTAGCAAGCACTCAGCACGAATGAATGAATGAATGAATGAATAAACATTGAGGGCTCTGAACAGTTCTCCAGCAAGGACATTTTTTTCTTTCACTCAAAGTATCTCACACCTATTTGACTATAGGAATTCTTTGTTTTTCCTTGTTTGCAATATTAGGCAAACAGAATAAGGGGAAAAAAAAGAAAGAGAAAAGAAAGTCTAGAGAAATTGACATCCACACATGGAGCTATCTCCACCCATAGTAAAAATTAAATGGAATGAAGAAAATAGACGCCTCTGGGGGACTCTCAACCTTCCTTTCACTTCTACCCCACTTCCTTCTTCAAAGTGAGGTAACCCCAGCATTAAGACTTGTGTTACTTGCTCTGGGAAATCTTCACTGGGAGGATTGTGCCCTATTAAGCACTAAGATTTTAATTTATTTCTAGCTAGTACACATTTTTCAAATGGTCATTTATAAATCTACCTACATACTGCATTAATATGATAATAAGAAATGAATGAAATAAAACCCTATAATACAGATGCAAAAGACAGTGGATAATTGACATAATGGTGATATTTGGGAAGAGTTAAGAAACTTCCTTTTCAGATGAAAGGATATAAAATCTAAAGATTATATATGTATGTAAACTGTGACCTAAAGAAAGCATAGAAGTATTGTTCACTTCAGCTACACTGAGCGATTTAGGATCTAGTCTCTACAATTATAGACAAAATCATCCCTAACAATGTACATACTGAATTTTGACTTACTCAAGAAGTCATCTGTGGCTGCAAAAGCAAAATCATGCCTACATCAATGTCATGATATGCCCACATTCACTTAATAGATACTGACAAGGAGAGAACACCCATTTCTTGAGTCGAATGAATAATTACTAATGAAAATCTCAGGTATCTATCAAGATCCAGTGAACTCTATGGAGAAGCTAATGTAGTTTAATTAATAGGAAACTATAGTAGAACAGATGTTCAACTATAGTAGAACCTCTCTAACTTGACCCCCTAACAAGTTGGTCAACATAGGGAACTAGGCCTACTGTACTGATTATGTACATGTGGTGCATGTGTGGTCTTAGGTCAACTTAAGGAGGTGGTCAACGTAGAGAGGTCAACTGTGGAGGTTGTACTATATTATTAAAACTATAGTCAATATATTTTACAGTATTGTTTTGATAAAACTTTTTTCCCCTCACGTTTTTAAGTACTCTTGTAGATCTTTCTAAATTATCTTACCAAAAAAATATTTACTGTTACCTAACAGGGCATTCATTCCAATATTTTTGTTCTTTGCTTCATATAACAAGTAAAAAGACCTAGCACAATCTATTCTCACACTTCCTGCTCTGTGTCTGAAGTCCATGTATGGGTGTGTTGATGTAACCATTAATTTAGTGGAAAAAAAAAAAAAACAACTGAACTTGATCCCTATAGCTGTGTAGATCACTCTTCTCACTACTATAATGAGGTCCAATGGAGACCAATGGAGACCAATGTGTAGATGAATTTTCTGCTTTATCATTAGGAACTGGTCATTGGTACCACATAGTTTTAAAGACAAATGCAAAGATCAGGGTCTCATCTTATTTTTAAGCCAATCCACGGCATTCTTCCCATGTTACATGCCACGAGGGATTAAAATATAACTTACTCTACACATTTATCATAGAAGTCCACAAATTCTTTTTCATATTATTAAAATGGATGAAAGAAACTAGTATCTAAGATTGTCTATGAAAGAAAAGTATATTGGGCAGTGCCTGTGGCTCAAAGGAGTAGGGTGCTGGCCCCATATATGGAGGTGATGGGCTCAATCTGGCCCTGGTCAAAAACTGCAAAAAAAAAAAAAAAGAAAAAAGAAAAGAAAAGTATAAATTCCTACCTCCATTATCTTTCAGGTGTAGTGCTATCTTGGTATCATCTGAAAGAGAAATTTAAAGTTAGTACAACAGAAAAAAAATTTCAAAGGAACATGAATCTTATGACCAGTAATTGTCTACTCACTGCCTTGCCTGTTACGTGACTACATTTTGATAATTTATTGAAGTCATTTCTAGTTCAATGAGAGCAAATCCTAGCTTTACATGATATAGTGCTAAAATTTCCCATGGATATTGTAAGATCAAGATTTTATTAAAGTCTTACCTGATCTTTAAGTTCTGTGAGAAAAGTAAGCAGTTATAAATTAAAATGCATCTACTTTTAATATTCTAAAAGAATGTATTGTGATCAGACCCCTTAGTTAGGAGCTCATTTATCCATTTTTAAAATTAAGAAAATTCCAAATGAATTGGAATAGTCAAGATATTTTCAAATTTAAGTCCAAAGGTTAAATGTTTATTTATTGCTAACAAGGATGACAATATCACATATGAAGAGATCTCATCCTGAATTTTAAAAAGGTATGGTATCCTTTTTTCATTTCAGCAGTTATATTTCATTCTAAAAGGTAGATGTTAAATTACAGAAATATTTTCATAGGTTTCAATATCACAATCAAAAATAATATGGATTAAAATCGAATGTTGCCTTAGATTTTTAATAAAAAGCAATAAAATGGATTTAGCAGGTGCCTTCTACCTCGATTTATTCCAGTTAATCTTACCATATCCAACTAAATTTCAATCAAAAGCAAAAGTTCCATGTTTAATTTCACTTTCTATTTAAATGAAAGTAAAGCTTGTGGCAATAAAAAGTAAGCTCACTCAAAGCTGACTCTTGGCTAGCTAGTTCTCATATTTCTCCCCACTTCTTTGCTTCTTCATTCAGAAGAGAAGATTAGCAGACGTTGGCTAATACACTTTCTTCTTATTATTTGTACCTATGCATCAACTAGTATTTTTACCTTCCCTGAGAAAGGAAGTATTTTTGAAGGATACTCTCTATGACATACACAGTACCCCGTATAGGTTAGAGACCAACATAATTTATTGACTGCATTCAGAAAAATATTAGAACTGTAGAAGGGTGGAATTATCTACTGCTGGTGTGTCAGAATCAAAAATCAATAAACATTTCATATACATTTTGCCTTTCTGTCCTGTGCCCGCCATGTTGAATTTTCATTCATTATGACATTTATCCACATGAAAAGAAGTATTTTTTTCTCCCCTACGGAAAGGGAGCAAAAAGGCAGAATGAATGGTAAAGCCCAGATTTTAGTAAAAGGCACAGTATATAAAAAGAAACTCAGCCATATTTTTAGTCTACAATAATTTTGTTTTTATCTTTTTCCCCTTTAGAAATCTCTTAGAAACCCAGTTTGCCAAAGTATAACTTTCCCTCTACTCCATCCACTATGCATCAACACAGAGGTTTTCCCCTCCTTCTGGGGAAAGAAGCAGAAGAGCCCTTGGGTACCTTCTGTGGGGAGGCTGGTAGGCGGCTGGGATGTGGCTGATCTTCTGGTGGTGGTTAAGACCCTGAAGTGCGTGGTTGTTGCTTGAATGGTTGTGGTGGTTTGAGAAGAAGTTTCCACTGGCTCTGTATTCTCACACATCTTCTCTTTGGACTGATAAGAAACAAAAAGGCAAACGCTTTGGGTGATCACACATATTTATTTTTAGAAATTACATTCAAGAAGTTAAGCCGTTAAGCACAAGGCTCTCAAATGAACAACAGGAAAGAAATTACTTTTGTACAAGACATGTTTTATTATCTATTGTCAATAAACATCATCCTAATGTTTCATGTGAAATCCTGGACTTGGTTTGCTTATGGCAGGAAAAGCCAAGGAAGATGTTAAATGCCCCTACTGCTATAAAACAGATATTGTTTCCAGACAATATTGTTTAGTTAGATATTGTAAGATTAACGGGAATAAATTGAGGTGAAAATAAATTTATTCTGGATAAAATGTGAACGTTAAAACATTCTTACAGAGAATCTCCAATCTTACCTTCTCATTGTCTACCCCTGCCCCAAGACATAGAACAAAGCAAAATTCATGTTGGATAAGACAACAGGAGCAGTATTCATTAAGGAAGCAAAAAAGCAAGGGTTCCCAAGAGAAAAAGGATCAAAATCAATGTCACTTGAGGGAGACCATGCCTTAAACTAGGAATAGACAGCAGAGGTAAATCTCAACCTTTCTTCCTCATATTAAGGCAGAGACCTTTGCTATTTCCCCAAACTCTGAAGGTTCCATTAGCAAACCCTCGTTGTTGGAAAACAGCACCTATGTAGGCTCCAGAGATTCACAAGAAATACGATCAGACGAATATGTACTTTTCATCAAAGAACACAAAAGAAAAAAAGGGCAGTCAGGCAAAGGGTCAGAAAAAAAAAATGCATAGCACAGGCCACCAAAACTTTGATAGTCTGGGCAATCACCCAATATGGAATATATGAAAATCTTATGTAAAATATTTTTTAAAAATGAAAGGTAAAATTTAAAAATGAACTGCTCATGTGAGATGATAAAAATGACTCGGCAGATTTAATAAGGTGTCAAATTTAAATTTTAGAAATGAAAAATATACCTGTTAAAGTTACTACCCCAAGGGTTAGATTACAAAGAAGATTAAGCAAGATGAAGAAAGACTATGTAAGCTGGCAGATATATCTGAAGAAATTTCTTGGAAAACAGCACAGAGAAATGAGAACATAGATGATATAACAGAGAGGTAAAAATAAAGAGGATGGGGAAGTGTGATTGACCTTGATCAAACCTGACAGCCAATCAACTAGGAAATACTCATTTTTCTTGAGCACACATAGAACATTTTTATAAACTGCCCATGTACTATTTCACGAAAACTTTCCAACCAATGTTTAAAAATCGCTATCACAGACTATCTCCTCTGACAGCATTTCAATTAGGTTTCAAGTCAATAATAAGATACAATTTTAAAAGTCCCCATAATTAGGAAATGTGATATAATTCATAATTTGATGTAATTCCAATAAAAATGCTAATAAGGTTTACTGAATGATTGATCACAGATCGTGACAAGATGAGTTTAAAATTTATATTTAGGACGAAAGACCCAATAGGCCAAACATTTGTGAACCAGAAAATTAAAGGAGACTTGTCCTATAGATAGCGCTTTTCCTTATAAAATGATAGTAATCAATAGAGAGTGTTGTTTATATGAGTGATGGCAAACCGAGCTTTAAAAGAGGAGAATCAAAAACGTTACATGGGGTGGTGCCTGTGGCTCAGTGAGTAGGGCGCTGGCCCTATATACTGAGGATGGCAGGTTCAAACTCAGCCCCAGCCAAACTGCAACAACAACAAAAAATATAGCCAGGCCTTGTGGCAGGTGCCTGTAGTCCCAGCTACTGGGGAGGCTGAGGCAAGAGAATCACCTAAGCCCAAGAGCTGGAAGTTGCTGTGAGCTGTAATGCTACAGCACTCTACCGAGGGCAACAAAGTAAGACTGTCTCTAAAAAAAAAAAAAGTTACATGGAAACGGGAGCTTTTGCAAGATATTACTGAAAGGAAGGATTATTCAATAAATGGTCCTTAAAATTTGGCTAGTTATAAGCGGCAAAAAAAATCCATAATATTAGATTCCTTGCTTACATAATATATAAAACCCAATTTCTAATGGAATAAAAACTTTAACGTGAAAGACAAAGACTTAAAACATCCAAAAAGAAATATTGATACATTTGACACATTAAAATGGAGAAACTTTTGCACATTTGATTCAGGAGACATGTATTTCCGTAAGAGGAAAAGTCTGGAAACAATATCTGTAAAGAAAGACCAAGTGAGAAAACAGTATGATTATAAAAATACAAGCTTCAGTAAGGGAGAGTTCAGTGGGTGTTTGTTTATTCGTTTTCAATTTCTTTTTCATTATTGCATTTTAGCACCTAAAAAGTGCCTGAGACAGCAGGAACACAGAATAAATATTTCTTGAGTAAATAAATATATATTTCCACAGAATATATAGCTGTGGAAATGATGATTAAACTTCCAGCACAGACGTTAACTGAATAAGGGGGAAAAAAAAACCAAATCAAAAGCCAAGATTCAGAATAGTTTTCCTTATTTTCAACAGGAAGAGGCAGGGATGTGATGGGGCAGGAACAGTCATCCTTGGTGACCGATCGTTGATGATTCTAGTTCTAACACGGCATAGAGCAATCATGGGTTTTCTTTTCCTTATTGGGTTTCAGAACCACACTAATGTCACATAAATGTTAAAAAGATCTTTTTAAAGGAAGAGAAAAAGAAGGAACATTTAAAATACTTTCATGGTTTTTTTTTTCCATTCAACCAACGACCGACTCCCCTGTCACGGCCATCCTTGCCTTCCCCAGCTGTCGACCCGCCACTGGTTCGGTCCAGCTCACCACCATCGCTGCTCAGCTTACTCCAACAGCCAACTTCCTGGCTGCCTGCCTTACAATTGATTACTCATCCAAGTCCGGGATGATTTTCCCAAAAAGCCATTTGGATATTATGTCCTTGATGAAAACCCTTCAGGTCCATTTTCTTTGCCTTTCGGGTAAAGTTCAAACTCCTTCACCTTGTCACATTTGGGGCTATGATAAGCTCAGCTGAGCTCACCTCTCAGTCACCCTTCAGACTGCACTTTAAATACCACCTCTCCAAGCACACCTTTATCCCACTTAGCACGGCCACTTGTGTTTACTCTGACCGTGCCTGTGTCATTCTCTAAGTGCGGTTTATCTACCTTGCTGGACACAGGGTTTAATGGCCCTGCTGGACATTTTTCTTACATTACCAGCAGCATGCTGGTGTGTCATCAGAGGATCTTAGGTGTGCTGTGAAAATTTTTAAAGATCATGAGTTAAATTATTTTCAAAAGAAGGTGAAGGGACAGTATTTTCTTTTTTTTTTTACTTTTTTTTTTTTGATCAGCATAATTTAGCTGTGCCATGGTATTTTATGTTCAAGTATGCCGTGAGATACAAAAGGTTTTAAAACACTGGGTTAGAACATAGCCAGACAGTTCTCCGGGGAGCCTTGGACTGACCTGGTTCCCCTCCATTTCTTGCTTGTGGTTCTCCAGAGTAATTGTACAGTGTGTTGGGAATGCACCACCTTGGAATAAGGGGAGCCGGCTGGATCAGCTATGGCTCCGCCCCAGTTCCCCTCTAGAAACAGCTGATGTTCTTCAAAGCTTTAACCCAGTGACTGACGTTACCCCCAGAGTCGAAAACTCAGGGCGGCTACTTTCTGGAGGTCCCAACGGTAGTGCAAATGGCATTCACCCAGATGGGACTCTGTCTGCCTTGGACAGATTTCCTGAGCCTTTGGGGACCAGCTCACATTGAACCCCAGGCTTCTGTTGCCCCTTCTTGCTTACCTATAAGCAACAAATCCTCTATCTGTAGCCTGTGGTGTCTGGGCACTACTTCATCACACTCAGACAAGTTGGTAACCAGCACGCAGTGACCCTACTTCACAAACTTACACGGAAGGTGCTTATATTAGGATTTATACTTATTCAATTATTTCATCTCACGGTCTCAAAAAGAAAATTTAATTCTAGTTTCAGGCAAGGACCACAGACTGAAGTTGGTGAACTCATTTACTTACCTATAATCACAGGGAGAAAGAATCGCTCTCCATAAAGCTACCAAGGCTGCTAATTTAACCACAGAGTAGGTACACAGATTCTGACCTCCCTGAGAGGAGGGGGAAGTTTTTATCTTTGTACTTTTAGTGGTTAGCATAGTCTACAGAACACAGTGAGTCTCCACAAATATACTTAGGAGACCTACAGTTTGATGGATTTTTCTCTATCTCCTATAATTCATAGTGACCCCCACTGAAGCAGGAAAATTAAAATGTCTAAGTTACTTTCTCCATCTTTATTTTCAACATTTTTTATTCTGGTAACCATGATTATGTGAAAGAAAAAAATGACCTGAAAATACTACGGCAATACAAGCATATCACTCTTCTTTAACTTTGTTGTTGGATAAGGGAAGTGAGATAGATGGAGTAATGTACATCACTGTAATTCCTCAAATGCCTGTCAAAAAGTGGATCAAAGCCGCACTGGCAATAGTTAAAGCTCAAGAATGTTCTGAAAGATGTATTTTTGACATTCTTAGGAGACATCCCTCCCAGAAAATGAATTCTTATCAAGCTTCCAGGGATCACGGATTTCCTAATAGTTTTTAAAATAGCATTTTGGCATAATTTGCTTTACTGAATGAAAAAAAAAAACTTGTCTAATTGTTAATAATTTTTTATTCCAAAGTCATACCCTAAAATTTAATGAAGAGAGAAGAAATATTTTCCTTTATGAGCCTTATATCTTTATGTGACCTGAAATGACAGGGTAAGTGCAATTCATAGAAAACTTCTAAACAGAAGATTGTTCCTGCAATCGTATACAGCCACTTCATTGCATCCTGGTCACCTGGGAGTGAACATTATACCATTTCTCTATGTTGGCTCTGTTATACCACGTCTCACTTATCACAGCACACCAATTTGCTGTAACCAGAACCCTTGGTCTTGTTCCTTGAGTTTCAAAGAGGGGCAATGGCTCCTTCAATCTTAGAAAAGTAGCAAGCATGTCAGAATTGCCCTTTGCTTACACAGATTCAAACCCTGGCTCAACTCCTCCCTCGCCTCTTACCTAACTCTCGAAACACACACCATCCCTCTCCACCACCTCCCGTCACCCTTCCCTCTCTTCTTCTTGGTAATAAGAGGATAATAACAGTGCCTGCCTCATAGATTGGATGTGAGAATAAATTGAGGCAATATGTATAAACAGTTAAGCCCAATTAGGGGTTTAATAAATACTGGCTTTTAAAAATTAAATTAGAAATGATTTTCATTAAGTCGTAGCCACTGTGTATCTGACAGCCTGGTCCCGGGAATTTTGTCATAATAAAGCCCGCGTGTACCTCTTCAGGACATCCACTGTCCACCCAGTCCTGCCGGTGGCGATCAAATCCACTGGAACATCTTCAGAGAGACCACGTTGCCGTGTAGAAAAGTATGAGGTGCAGGACGGGGGAAGAAATAAAAGGAAAAAAGATTGGTCAATAGTTAATTCTCACATGCGCAGTTTAGCATGTCAGCTTTCTTCTGCAGAACTGGTCACTGGAGAAGGGGGGAACATTTGAAGGGTTATCAAGGGATCGCTCACTTTTTAGGGTGTCACATGATTAGGATTAGGATGACACATAGGGACCGGTGACTCTGCCCAGGCAGACGACACTGCCCAGAGCACCTGCGTCTCTGCACCAAGGCAACACCAATAGCTTTTCTATGAAGTTGATTTTCTTTTTCCCTGTATTGTTTTCCCTCCTCATCAAAACAAATAAATCATACAAATATTTTCAGGTATCATTTTTTGAGAGTTCAGACTTATTTGTTTATTTTTTATTGAAAGACCCACCATCACACAAATGCTTCTCTCTTTTGCAATGAAGTGTTAACTCAGTGGTTCTGTGTTTTTCAAACCCTGCACATTCCAAAGAACAAAACTGGCCCTTGAACAGCTCTTAAGAGAAAACCCCCAAGCCCTTGGAATATCTGTCTGCTAAGAGTGAGTATCTTAGGTTTAGGACTGTACAGGACCAGGTGACATGTAAATGGAAGGCCTATAAGTAAGCCTCTAAACAGTTCCATTTTGTGAGAACAAGTCTAAAGTCTTTTTTGAGTTAGAATGTTGAGAGACCCGGATAATTCGACTTATTGTGAATGTCTGGTTTTATTCATCTGGAAGTCTGGGCCAGGCTATGTCAGTTTGACCTCCAGGGGAGCTGAAGTCTATAAGAAAAACATTAGTCACGAGGGAATTCCATCCCTAAGTGACAAACCCTCAATAAAGGCTCTGAACACCATGGCTTGCATGAGCTTTCTTGGTTGGCAATGGTTGTGAGTTGTCACACAGGAGAATTAAGTGCTGTCTGTACGACTCTGCTGGGAGAGACAATGGAAGCTCCAGCCTGGTCTTTCCTAGGCTCTAACCTATGGGTCTTTTGTCTTTGGTGATTTTTAATCCATCGTCTTTTCCTGTAATACGAGTATAATAGCTTTTCTGGGGTCTGTGAGTTCTTCTCGTCAATCACTGGACCTGAGTGTATTCTTGGGGATGTCTAACAACAGGATAGGGTAGGAATGAAAACAGTCATATCTAAAATGTCTAATTAACAAGCTTTAGGTTCCTAAGATTTTGTTCACCTGTATTTTCTTCCTTGAGTAATTTTCTGTCTCCCTTATTTATCTTCATAAACCCCGTTCATTTCCCAAGACCCAGAAATTTCTATCCAGAGTACGTGCTGATAAAGCTCCATGATGGTAGTCCACCCTACCCCAGTTTTGGAGGTTTCAGTTACCCACAGTCAACAGTGGTACAAAAATAGTTGAATATAGTACAATATCTTCTTAAGGGGGAGGGAAGAGTCTCATGTAACTTTAACTAAAGTATATTATTATAATTCTTCTATTTTGTTATTAGTTGTGGTTAACCTCTCATTGTGCCTAATTTATAAATTAAACTTTATTGTACCCATGTGTGGGAAAAAACATAGCATATGTATAGGCATCCATGAGGGGTCTTGGAATGCATCCTCCAGGGTAAGAGAGGGACACTAGTGCTGGGATTGCATCTTACTTTACTATTAAACTTTTCTCCTTTACAGAGAATCTCACGTGCTTCTGTCTCATTTACCAAACTCAACCGTGAACATTTTAAAGCTAGGGTCTTACACTGGTCGTATCAGCTAGCACACCTAACACACGATATCTTTTTTTAATAGGAGAAATTCAAAATATTTTCACTTATCTATTAAAATTAAGGCTATACACTGATCCTGAATTTTAATATAGGTAAATGCATATCTACATATGATATATAAAAGCCATATGAACATGTGGTAACCTAAAAGGAGATTTAGACCTTTTTTCCCCAGTAAGTGGAAGCTGCTCCACTTGGGTCTGAAATTTTCTTGTTGGGCTCCCTACGCTGCTTCCCAACCTTTCCTCTCACTTGTTTTGCAATGAGCTCACGTGGTGGCTCTCCCTGTGAATCCCTGCCAGAGCCTGTGCACCATGGCATAAACAAGCATAATTTAATTCAAGTGGAATGTGAAAACAACTGTCCTGTCAACGGAAAAGACCGTATCTATCATTCTCTCCAGACAAGACCCATTGAAGCCCAGCTATTTGATGCCTACCATCTGTGTAACAAGCGTAAGTGTGGAATAAACATCAGTGTAGGAGTTGGCACCCTACGTTTGAGAATCCCCAGTTGGTCAAGGCCATCTCTGGTTACCCAGTGAGAAAATGACGTGTGGCATCTATTAATGTTTAATTCCAGATGAGTCAGATGAGGGCTCCTTCTTTTTTCGTTGTTTGTTTCAAGTTTATTTAAACATTGAAGAATGTACTGACATTCTCTCTTGGAAGGCAGGGATGTATCAAATTTCCATTGAAAAATATGTCTGGGGAACCACCTGACTGTAATCCAATGGAAAAGATCATTTAAAATGTGGTTGTTTTCACTTACTCTGTTCCATACCTATCCTTAGCCAGTGAACTGTAATAAATTTGACCTCATAATAAGACAGCCCCAAATCTTAAATTTGCACATCAACTGAGATTTTTATCTTAGAATAATTAGTCCTCTAAATTGTATAATGGATGCCACGGAGAAGTGCAGAAATACTGCAGTTTGATTTATTATTTAAATAATCTTCCAATGATGTTGTGTGAAATTACATTCTACTGAAAATATGAATGAGGTTATTCATTCATTTATTTATTCATAATTAATTCCCTATTGAGTGAAGTTTACTAAGGGCTAAGGTAGAAAGAACTAAGAATGCCAAAACAAGATTTGGTTTGGAAAGCTCATATTGGTTGGGCGTGGTGGCTCAAACTTGTAATCATAGCGCTCTGGGTGGCTGAGGCAGGAGGATTGCTTGAGCTCAGGAGTTCAAGACTGGCCTGAACAGGAGTGAGACCCAGTCTCTACTAAAAATGGAAAAATTAGCCCCCCTTTGTGGTGGGCTCCTAGTGCCAGATACTTGGGAGGCTGAGGCAGGAGGATCACGAGAACCCAGGAATTTGATGTTGCTGTGAGGTATGCTGAGGCCACAACACTCTAGCCTGGGCAACAGAGGGAGACTCAGTCTCAAAAAAAAAGAAAAGAAAAGAAAAGCTCATACTTTTTGGTAGATTACTGTGCCTTAAAAAAAAAAAAAAAGAATAAAAACTGAATCCTGCCATTTGAGCATTTTTTTTATAGCTCAGTAACCTAAATAGCATCCCAAAGCAATTATAAGCAAAAGTGTGTGTTGTGAAAATCATTAAGAAATGCCACCCTCTATATTATTTCTGAATTCTAAACAAACCAAAAATCACCTTTGAGAACACCTTCCTGTCTCCACTGAGCTCTTGCGTCTTTGTTTAAAGACATTAACCACACCCTGCTCAAGCACATTGATTTCCTAACATTCTAAACAGGGATTCACAAGGTGGCTTTCCTACCTTGGAATCGCCTAGAACCCCTGCTGAAATGCAAATTCATGGGTCTGAATAAGATTGTCTGGCAACTGAGACACAGCAATTTTCATTGTGAATGAACACACCCAAGGCATTCAAGCCACATTCAAATCTGAAAACCATCAACTTCCCACAGGCTATGACCAGGTCCCTAGTTCACTCCTCTAGCCTGTCTTCCATACCCCATTCTCATCCTCTTGTTAAGAATAGCAAATGGCTTGCCCTTCTCTGAAAGTGCTGTGCTTTCTTATGACTGGACCTCTGAACTTGCTATTCCCATATTGCTGGGATGCTCAGTTAGTAAACTCGATTCAACTCAAGTATAATGTATTCCAAGACAGGGCGGCTCCTCCCTCCACCTAGCAGAGCCAGCAACCCTTCCTCAGAGCTCCCCAGTACCAAGTGCACCCAGCTGTTATTATTCTATAACTGGGTGCTTTCCAGCTTATGTTACAAGACTTTGGGGAGAACACAGTTAAAAGTCAGGTTTTAGGTGGGGTGTAGTGGCTCACACCTGTCATCCTAGCACTCTGCTGAGGCAGCAAGTTCCTTTGAGCTCAGGAGTTCAAAACCATCCTGAGTAAGAGTGAGACCCGGTCTTTACAAATAGAGAAAACTAGCCAGCGTTGTAGAGGGCCCCTGTAGTCCCAGCTACTTGGGAGGCTGAGGCAGGAGAACTCTTGAGCCTGAGTTTGAGATACCATGAGCTATCATGCCACAGAACTCTCCCCAGGGCGACAGTGTGAGACTTTGTCTTAACAACAACAAAAAGATTCGGAGGCAATCTGCTTGAGTTAGAATTTTGGCACAAGTACAAAATAGGTGTGTGATTCATAGACAAGTTATTTTTCTCTTCCATTTTAAAAACATTATTTTATTGGACGTCAACAAATGATAATTGGGTATATATGTGTATGGGGTACAAGGTGATATGATGTATACATGCAACGTGGAATTTTTAAATCAAGCTAATTAAAACATCTTTCATCTCAGATACTATTTTTTCTGATGAGAATATCTGAAATCTACCCTTTCAGCAATTTTGAAGTATATAATAGGCTATTATTAACTGAAGTCACTGTGTTGTGTAATAGTTCTCAAAAACCTTGTTCCCTGGAGTGGTTTTCTTCATTGGTAAAATGAGGCAGGGAGGGTTAGGAAAGGATTAAAGGTAGAGTGTCAGTGTGGCACTCAGTAGAGATCCAGTAAACGTCAGATGTTTTTAATAAGCAATGTCTTTGTAGTATGCATGAACCAAAGTTGACACTGTAGAAAAATGAATAAATGAGACTGTCACTCTACAGAAAGGATTCAGACAATGTTTAGGAATTGCTTCCAGGTACCATATTAACGTGAAATGTGTTTTATAATATAAAGTCTTTTATCATCATATTGGAGAATCAGAACAAAATCAGGGGACGTCTAAGCTGCTGTCACATGTGGGCTCCATCTCTCTTCAATGTTTATAAGCAGACAGACACAATAGGAGGATGTTTTTATTTCCACATTATTCTCTTCTTACTATTATCCAAACTGATAGAGAACTATATCGTATCTCAAATTAATTGTACTAATCGCCACTCAATTTCAATGGTGTGTTGATTTCAAAACCCTCAGGGACCATGTTCATGCACCCATTAAATAAGGCAGCCTAGAAACCAAACAGTATTGTCTTAGCTTGCAGCTTTTATCAAATCAAGAGATAAAAGTATAATCTCTGGCGCCTATGGCTCAAAAGGGTAGGGCGCCGGTCCCATATGCTGTAGGTGGCGGGTTCAAACCCAGCCCTGGCCAAAAACTGCAAAAAACAAAAAAAAAGCAAAAAGTATAATCTCTATCTTCACATTAAAGTGTTTCATAAATAGGGCTGAGCTTGAGACAGTCATATATTTGTATGAAGGAAATAGGATAAATATTATGATATATAGGGTGGCACCTGTGGCTCAAAGGAGTAGGGTACTGGCCCCATATACTAGAGGTGGCGGGTTCAAACCCAGCCCCAGCAAAAAACTGGAAAAAAAAAAGATATATATATAAGCAAAAATAATGATTAAAAATAAACTGCATGTCCACTGAGCAATTGGACATGGCATTTTACCAGTGAGAGGAAACACTTTCTAAAAGGGAATTTAGGGAGGGCACTTCCCAGAATCCCATTCAGAATGAGTTTCTAGAGTAAGGGATTGGCAGATTTTTCCTGTTAAGGACCAGGTAGTGAATATTTTAGGCTTTGCAGACTATATCATTTCTGTGCCAACTAACCTCCGTTGTGGCTTGCAAACAGACACAGATAAATGTGTAAACAGATGGAGGTGGCTGTGTGCCATAAAACTTTATTTACAAAAACAAGGAGTGGGTCATATTTTTAAATCACCGACTGTGGTTTGCTAAAATGTGTTCCACACTCTTAGGTAAAATAAAGATCTATAAAATTCTGAAAGATTTGAGGACAAATGCCTCATCAGGGTCTCTGACGATTTATGTGGTTCTTGAAGCCTTAAAATTATTTCCCATGGTATGCTATTTTAATGGAAAAATATCAATGGTACATTTAGTAAATTCTACCTCTATGTGAAAGTGTGGAAAATGTTCCTTTAGCATGAAAACAATGGAAAGAGGCTTTACAAAGATTCCTAAGTATTTTAGATGAGATGATAAACAGTAATGATTATAGTAATAACATTTTATTCTAAGATTAGTAGGTAACAGGTGGTATGAAGCTAGAAGATGGTTTTGAACTACAGAAAAAATTAATTTTAAAGGCAGGTCATAAAATTATAAATTTTGTTATAAGTCTTTATTTTTAATAAAAAAACAGTAAAAAATATCTGACTTCCCTTATGAGAGATACTTGTTCTTCACTGGCCTCAGGCATGAGATGGACCACTTCACTTTCTAAAAATATTCCTCCAAAAATCACGTAACTTGAGCTTAAAGTTTTTCAGCATTTTCATGCCTGAATTACTCGTTATATACTGCTCTGAGAATGATAGATTATGAGTAATCTATTACAGGGACCGTGGTGTAGGATAAATTATAAAATTTGACATTTTAATATGCAAGAAAGTCGAGTGTTTTAATAAAAGTGCTTCATGCTACAGAGCAGAATCATAATCCAATGTCTGTATAAACAGTTTTCTGTTGAATGGAGAAAATCTAATTTAGAGGAGTTTCAAATGGAAATTTGAGATCAAATCATCTGATTGCCAGAACCTTCTAACCCATTCGTGTGGCATCTAGAGGTGCTGGCTTTACAAATAGATATCTAGAATCCAGAGTAGCCTTGACACCTATAAACCAAGAATGACATCAGAGCCTTTGATCTTTACAATTCTGTTATCAAAACAATTCATTATCTTAGCCTTTTCTCCTCCAAATGACCAGTAAAAAAGATATCTCTGGTACTGTCTCAGTTTTTATTTCCTCTATCTTTCACTGATCAAATTTTCAACCAGGAAAACAATTTTTGCAATTAGCTTTGCATGCCAGAATTTCCAGCTCCTGCAAATGTTACTTCCTGCGTCTAACCTGTGCTCAGTTTGGGAGAATGGCGAGGAGGAAAGAATGGAGGCTGGGGATGAGGCAACAACCTGTAGGCTTGTCTGGGAACAGGCTAATCCTTTCCCAAATCATTGTGCTTAAAAGCCACTGCTGATGTTGGCAAAATGTCCTTATCTGTGTATTTTTCGGGGCTTTAAGGGAATGAAGAAGATCTAAAAAGTTGCCTGAAATACACTAAAATCATGATGCATAAAAACAAGTAATTATACACCGAACAATCTGCTAAACCTAGATTAGGGCAAAGTCATTAGCAATAGCCCAGAGCTGCTAACTTTCAGCACGGTTTTAATCAAGGAAATGGTAACTCTCCCTCGAATATTACATAGTTCAGTATTTATTTTATACCTACAAAAAAATTCCTTCAAAAAATTCATAGAAGGGGCAAGAAAAGTTAGTATTTGCTCATTTGGAAATAGCTAAAAGCTACAGCGTTTGATTCAATGGACTGATTTGTTTGCAATGCTATTCTCACAGGAAAATCTAATTTTTATTGTGGTCCCCCTTATACCTTGTAAGTTCTACTAGTATATATTGAAATATGCTGGCTAAGGGAATTTCAGTGATGCCAGTTTGGCTGCAGATCGACTTAGGCAGCTCTTGACAAAACAGCGTATCTTCTGTGACTTCACAAGTTTAAGGCCCTCACTTGGGTGATTAGCTTGTTAGACTTTTCTTCTACCCAGAGAAGGTAGAAATAGTTACAAATGTTTCCTCTTCAATGGCTTTAAGTGCTGTGCTGCTTTATCTGCAGCCAATGGATGCGAATATATTTGCAATATAAAACCCTCGATTCTATCTGAAACTGGATTACTCTAAAATAGAATCTTTCAACCTCTTCATAAATAAACCAGAGCAAGAAATATATATATAGCAGTTTTTGGCCAGGGCTGGGTTTGAACCCGCCACCTCTGGCAGATGGGATATATATTTATTTATTTATTTTGCAGTTTTTGGCCAGGGCTGGGGTTTGAACCCACCACCTCCGGCAGATGGGGCCAGCGCCCTACTTCTTTGAGCCACAGGCACCACCCAGAGCAAGAAATATTTTTTTTTTACTTTTTTTTTTTCTTTTTTTTTGAGACAGAGCCTCAAGCTATCTCCCTGGGTAGAGTGTCATGGCATCACAGCTCATAGCAACCTCCAACTCCTGGGCTCAAGTGAGTCTCCTGCCTCTGCCTCCCAAGTAGCTGGGACCACAGG
>CAUYQV010073511.1:0-23170 GCA_963574575.1 Galagoides demidoff | reverse complement strand
TGTGCCCTTGAGGAGCCTAGGGTCCTCCAGCCTTCCAATGGGGGCCTGGCTGGGGATAGGCTTGGCCCAAGCTGCCAGGGCACCTACACCCACCCTCCCCCACGGGGAGACCGTTTTATTTATTTATTTATTTATTTATTTGTATTTTCAGAAAGAGCATCCCCAGACAGTCTGCCCTGCTTGATTGATGCTGGGAGTGGAAGCTTTTTGCAGTCCTTGGCCTTTGACCTTGCTTCCTGAGAGCAGCAACAGCGGTTTCTGGCAGGCCTGCTAGGGGGGCTGCTTGGGCATGTGCTGACTGCGCCTCCCCAGAGCCAGGTTTTGTAAACATTCGGAGCCACTTCCCAGGTTAACGACTGGGGATGTTTTCTGCTGGCTTGTTCTCATAAGCCTATAACCAAGCCTTATTTCCACTGGTAACACAGGCTGATCCACTCCAGGAGGTTAAAATAAAACACGCTGGGGCTGCACAGTGGACAGCAGACACTGCCCCATCTCAGACTCTGCCCCTCATCCTGAGCAGCCAACACCAGGCCCTCACGAGCTGGGCTGAAGGGCATTTACAGACAGAAAGGGAGGATGGACACACCAATGGGACCAGGCGCCCCTCAGGGCTCTTGTCTGGGCCCTGCCCACGTGCCCGGCCACAGCTGCCAGGATGGTGGAAGTTGGCATCGGGAAGTGGGCCCTGCAGCCTGGTAGCGGAGGAGGGCTGGAGCCCCTTTCTCGGCACAGCCTTGATCTCCAGTGGTGGATTAAGCGAGTTAGCAGTTAAAGCAGTTAATTGCTGTGCAGGGGGCCCTGGCTCATTGTTTGTCTGTGAATCACCCGCCCACACCAGGTGTCTCAGATAATAGACTGGGAACCTCAGCGAGGAGGATTTCCTGTCTGCAGATGTGCCGATTACAGCGCTGAGTGAAGACAGTCAGCCTGCCCTGTACTGGATTCGCCCACTGAGTTAACCACTTGTGGCCTGAATCCCCAGGTCAGGCGTGTGAGCAGGCGCACTCCAGTGTAGAGGCTTCTAGGCTCCAGCTGAGGTCAGAATTTGGCTTTAAGGAATGGACAGAGGGCATCTGCATCAATAGCCATGGGACACCAGGCTGAGACTGTCATGTGTCCCTGGACATCCCAGCCCCCTGCATGGTTCTCTGTTCCTCTTTTTGGGGTACTGACAAGGAGTCTGGTGCATCTGTGCCTGTGCCACAGGAGGCCTCTCCATGGTTGAGAGAGCTGGCACGCAGGAGGGGCCTCTCCAGGCTTGGGTGCCTGCAGCCCTGATGGCCACCATTCCCACCAACTGAGGGCTGGGAGAGCAGTCCCAGCTTACCTGGCCTCCATGGTGTAGTAGGTGACCCTGGGGAACAGCCAACCCAAATCTTACCCCAGCCACTGGAGCTATTTCCTTTCCTTTGGCTTTTGCTGCAGATAGCTCCGCCTGTGTGCAAACTGGCTTCTCAGCCTCTTGGGCAGGGTAGGGCCGGCTCTCTTGCCCTGGAGCTCAGCTTCCTGACTTTCATAGGACATCAGGCAGAGGCCACCACTGGGAGGGTGTACCTGGTACCCAGGCAGGGAGCAGGTGAGCCCAGGGAGAGCTATAGCCCAGCTCTTCTCTCCCCTCAGGGGCTGCTGACTCAAGTTCACACAGCTGCAACCATCTTTGGTCAGCTGTGTTCTGCTGAGCTGCACCGACAGACATAGCCCACTGTGTTCTTCCTGGTGGGGACTCAGAGGTGACCTGGCCTACCTCACCCAGGGGAGTGGCTGGGCCTGAGCAGGAGTTGTGGGTCACAAGTGCCTCCTTTCTGTTTTAGTGGGGTTTTGAAGTTTGTAATTATCAACATCAAGAGAGGCCCAAAGGCCAGGCCTGTGATCCCAGCACTTTGGGAGGCCAAGAGGGAAGGATCGCCAGGAGTTTGAGGCCAGCCTGGACAATATAGTGAGACATCCCATCTCTAGAAAAATGAAAAAAATCAGCTGGGCATGGTGGTGTGTACCCATAGTCCCAGCTAGTCATGCAGGGGAGGTAGGAGTCTTTGAGGCCAGCGGTTCAAGGCTATAGCAGCTGTGATCACAGCACTATACTCCAGCCTGGGCAAACAGAGTAAGACCCTCTCAAAAAAAAAAAGAGAGAGAGACCCAAATCTGCTTGTGTGGGGGGTTTTCTTTCCTTTTTTGTTTGGAGAGGAAGAAAGTGGATATTCACATTCATAGTGCCCTGTCTGTATGCACCTTCTGAACTCTGAGAGGTGGCTGTGTCTTTCCCCGCCACACTGCGCACCCCCCACCACTCACAGGAGCACCATCAGTTGAGCCCCAACTCAAGGGCACACCAACAGCTTGCAGGGGCTTGACCAGGGCAGAGGGCAGCAGTGCCCTGAGCCTACTGGCTAGCCTGGAGTCCAGCAGCTTGTCCCATGTCCAGACTTGTATGGACGGTCTCGTGTGACTCTGCACTGGCCTTGTCAAATCTGTTTCCAAGTCAGACTTAGGATTATGGTTAGAATGCAGTGGAAACCAGTTAAAGATAAGTGCAGGAATAAACCAAAGGAAGTACTATAAAGAAATAAAAGCTTAATGGAAACCCATCTGGAGATGAGCAGTCCTGTCCATACCTACTGTCGTGTGCTTCTGAATTCAGTGAGTGCCCCATGGAGCAGCCAGCCTGTGGGGAGATTACATTAACAGTGTTAGAGTAGTAACGATGTCCCACCATGGAATGCCCTTCTTTCCAGAGCTCCCAGGCACCTGAGCTGAGGCTCCATGGCGCTTCCACTAGCCACGGTTTCCCAAGCCAGCGTGAGTTTACTTGATGCGTCACCAACTGGAACAGGGAGGGCTCTGTGCTACCCACAGGGAAGCCTAGCCCCAGCCCTCAGAGCCTCCCAGGGTATGAGACGCCATCAGGATGGCCTGTGGGTCACACAACAATCCAGAGGGTCGTTGATTCACTCAGCAAACGTGGAGCCTCTGCTGTCATGCAAGACCGGCAGGACAGTGTTCAGACCTGCCCCAGGTTGGGGCTCACAGTGGTGGAGAGGAGTTTGGGGTTCAGTGAGAGGGGACGTCCACAAAACAAACAGAAAGCAAAGAAAATAGTATAATAAATAGGAAATATTAAAAAAAAAAAGAAAGAAAAGATAAATAGGAAATAAAATAAATCTTGGGATCTGACTCCAGTCCCACTTTGTGGCCCCTCTGTCTTCCTTGGGCTGCACAGGGCACATGGCAGCAGCTGCCCTAGGGGGTACATGCTCCTTAGGACAGTGGCCAGGTGGCCCACGTGGACCTGAGGGTGGAGCCACCTGGCAGGGCAGTGCCAGCCACCACAGCCGCGCTGTCCTCAGGCTCTCCTGTCTGTCTCCCCATGTCTGGCTGGTGCTGGCACTTAACCCTTCCCTCACCACATGGGCTGTTCTTTGGGAACATGGGCCCCAGGCAGGCGTGAAATCACAGGGCATGCCTGTTTTCCGTCACGGGGTGAGAGAGGCCATGGAATTGCTGTCGGTCCCTCCTGTGTTCACAGAGGAGGATGAGTAGCTGCCACCTAGGTGCAGGGCTCCCAGGGCTATTTGCCACCATGTCGGAACCCAAGGGCATCTCAGACTGTAGGGGATAGAGGGAGGGGCTGCCCTTCTTCAGGGGCAGCACCTGGCTGGGCCTGGGGGTCCACAGCTCAGGTTTTGACCCAGTTTTCTTGAGTCGTGGGCCCACCGTGAGGACATGCGTTTGTACCTGAATGTTTTTTGCTTTGGTAGGAGGAGAGACTGAGCTGGGCTCTCAGCCCCAACCCTCTTTCCTGGGCAGTCTTGTTCCCCTGAAGGCAACCTGGTCCAGCGGGCAGCCATAAGACCTGCTCTGGGGCCGGCAGGGGCACCCCTGAAGAGGGGTGGCCAACATGTCAGTGGTTGCCATGTGTGAAGGGATGCTCCTGGGGTCATGGCCATAGCCCGCACTTGTGGCCAGCAGCACCTCTTGGCCTTATCTGTGTCGTAGACCTGTCCAGTCTTCAAGATGGCTGTCAGTTTGGCCACCTCTAACTCCCATGCTGACCATGGCTCTGATGAGTAAGAAGATGACCTTTCTGGAGTCTGAGGGCAGCGTCACTCAGGTCTCCTTGGTCTCAGGACTGTGGGAGGTGACTGCAGTGGTGTCCCCGGGCCTCTCCCCTGGGTAGCATATGACTGTCCCAGCATGGTGCCCACAGGGAGGCTGCCTGTGTGGATGCCCTTGGTAGCAAGGAGCTGTTCCATCTGCTGCCTCAGCCCAGACAGATTCTGGAAAGCCAGCTTGGTCAGAGACGATGTCCTTCACGGTACCCTTGAGACCAATAGCAAGGTCTACAGGAGGGTTGAACACAGAGCCAGCCCCCTCCTTCTGCCCACAGATCACACACTGCAACAAGTCTACTCACAGGTGTGGCCCACAGGGCTGTATCTGGAGCTTTCATGCCCTTGCACTTTGTAGAAAATACCCTGGAGCATCACGCACCCATGATGAGGCCAGAATGGCATGGAGATCTCTATAAATGGGTGAGGACAGGCAGGGACTTGCAATTTACGAAAGACCAGACACAGTTAACAAAATGTGGCCAAAAGTTACTTAATTCTACTAGTCATCGGAAAAGTGCAAATTAAAAAAACAGCATGAGAGAGACTGCAGGCTGCCTCCAGGGGAGGAGCAGAGTCTAGGAAGGACCATTTCAGGGCATGGCCCCTGCCCAGGCTGGGGAGCCCCCATGTCAGCTCTGCTGCCTCTGAGGCCTCTCCCCCAAGGACATAAGCTGACATGTGACAGACCAGTACTCTAGGTCTCCTGGTGGTATCCAGGGGCCAGAGACTCAGGAGCCCCCAGATGTCCCACCCAGCAGGGTCCACTCAGTACTTGGCAAACACCAGCCTAGGTGCTTGAGAGCTGAGGCCGAGGGATGGAGCATAGAGTGTGCAAAGCCCCTGAAGGACAACCTGGAGTGGGTGTAGGGCAAGCTAGGGCAGAGCTCTGAGCTCACCATGGGGGCTTGGCGGTGCGGGGTGGGGGGTGGTGCGGGGTAGCTGGGGTCTCCCCTGTCCCCCAGATTGCCTGAGTGGTGCTGCCTTTATACTTACACAAGAGGAGGGGACACGGGGCAGATTGCGTGACCTTACTTCTCACACTGTTTAGGTCCCACTGGGCCAGGGCTGGGCGTTGCCAGGCCACCGTTCTTGTGTGGCCAGTGGCCAGGCTCTCACCTCAGCACCTCTTTTCCATTCTCTGGGGCTCCAGGGCTGAGCTGAGTGGGGCCCACAACACCTGACTGGGCCCCTGGGGCACCTGACCTAACCCCACTGTGAGCACGGGGAACAGGACTGCAGGGGCCACCCTGTCTCTGCCACAGCCACTGCTCTGGTCCTTTGCTGGGTGAGGCCGAAGGGGCTTGGGGCCCAGCATCATTTCTGGCAAGGCCTGTCACCTCTGGGAGACATGGCCCCATGGCTTGGAGACAAGGGTGGAACTGGCCTCCTGCCCCACCATCCAGGTCCTGGTACCCACAGCTGCCCTTGCCAGGGCTGGGTCCAGCTGCCTGCTGCCCAGCTCTCTCCTTTCCCATTTACTTCAGAAGCAGCAGTGCAGCCCCTGTGAGACCAGGACAGGGATGTCCATGCTGCAAAGGCCATGCCTACCCACCCTCCAGCCAGCCCTCAGCGCTGCCTCCATATTCCGTGTACCTTTGTATGTGCACAAACAGCACGTCTTGCAATGTCTCAGCTGTAAAATGGGCTGCAGAGGCCACCAGGCTGTATACTTAGTCACTAACCCCTGTGGCTACTTTTGAATTTGTCTTTATTTCTTTTGGATCCTGGGGGTAGGGTTTGGGCAGCACCTGCAAGGTTCACTGTTGGCAAAGCTAAAGAACTGTTCTTGGCCTCCTGGGGCCGGCCAGCACAGAGCGGTCACCAGGAGGCGCTGGACCTGGCCCTGCGTCTTGCCACAGGGCCTTGCTCCCCCCTCTGACATAGCCTGGCATCACCTATATCCAGACTGATGTGCTGGTGCCAGCCTGCCTGGCACCCGAGTCCTGTAGCAGAGCAGAGCACAGAGACTGGAGCCTCCCTCCTGTGAACTTGAGAAGCCTGGCTTAGCCAAGGCTCCATGTTTTGACTTCTTGCTCTGGGACAGCAGCTGGAGACTTACGGTTCCCCTTTCTCAGGGGCTTCATCTTCCACATACTTAGGTGGGTGCAACCTGCTTCCTGGCCGCAAGCTGGCTTGTTCAAGCCACTATGAGCTGTGGAGCTGTGCCTTGAACAAGTCACTGAACCTGAACCCCTGGGAGCTGAGAGCAGCCTGCGCCTGCCCTCCTGGAGTCAGTGGGAAGAGCTGCTATAGCCACCTACCACCCCTGCCCTCTGGGGGTCGGTGGGAAGAGCTGCTATGGCCACCTGCGGGTCCAGCCAGAAAAGGGACCTCACCTGGCAGTGTGCCACACTCCCTCCAGCCTGGGCCGTGCAGGGCATGGCAGAGGCAGCAGCAGTGGCCCAGGATTGGCCATCCCACTTCCCCCTAGCCTTTGCACCTGAGAGCAGGAGTGGCTTAGCTGCACCCTGGGATGGGCCTGCTGGGCTCAGGCACTTCCCCTTCACCTAGCACCTCTCTCAGCCCTGAGGGCTGTTTGCTAGGGCTGTTTGCTGGGCAGCTGAGGGACCACAGTGTGGGGTGACCAAGGACTTGGCTGCTGGTTCTGCTGGCTGGCTCCTGTGCTGGGGTCATGAGGCAGCTGTCCCCTAACAGGAAGAGACCTTTAGATCTCCCACCTGGGTGGGGTCCCCCCTCCATCAGCCGGGATGCAGCCTGGGTTGTGGCACAGCCTGGGCATCAGCCTGTCCAGACAAGGAGGAAGCCTCACTGGACTCTGAGGCCTGGCAGCTGATGGCTCTCAGTGCCTGATCACTTTAGGCTGGACTGTGGGCAGGGGATGCAGAGAGACCAGGCAGAGTGCTGGACACCAGTGTTGCCCATGGCAGGCCAGTTCTTCTCATGAAGTCAACACAGCATCAGTGCCTCTATGGTGGCCTAAGGCAGGGCCTAGGGCCTTAGCATGCAGAAGGTTCTGGAGTCTGTGCTCCCACCCTGCTGCCAGGCATGGCATTGGTGAGTGCCTGCTCCTTTACACACACCAAAAAACAGTAGGGGCAGCCATTGTGTCCTCAGTGGGAGGACAGCCCAGTGCTGGCCGTGTCACCCGGTAACCATTCATTTCAGACATCAATGTCCACCCTCCTCAATACCATTTGTGCCTCTCATTTGACCAACCCTGAGAGGACGTTCTGAGAAATGGTTATGAGAGGTACCTAGGTCGAAACTGCTAAGGAAACCTGTTAGCCCTCTCTTGATCTCCTCTAGGTCGAGTTCCAGAAACCAAAAATTTGAATTTGGAGAAGTCTGGGGTGAAAACCAGCCCCGTTAGTCAGAAGATCCTGGTGGACTCTCAGGATGCCACCTCTGTCCCCCACATCTATGCCATAGGTGACGTGGCAGAGGTAAGGCCTTTGCCCTGGAAGCAGGGATCCTTGCCCACCCCCCATAGGCTGGTCACGTGCTCTGGCTGGGGTCCTGTGGGGAGGCCCAGACCCCTGGGGCCAGCAGGCTCTTGTTCTGGGAGGAGGTGAGACCCAGACTTTGTTCCCTTGACATTGCGCCCTTCTGTGGCAGGAGGCTGAGGGGGCGTGGAGTGGCTTAGAAACTGCTAAGAGCATGGCAGCAGATCCCTACTAGGGAACTGTCTCAGGTCAGCCTTGCAGGACAGGCCTTGGCCTCCCCGCAGGTAGTGGAGATATGGTCTCAAAAATGCTGCTGCTGGACACACCCTTGGGGCCATCTTGTCCCACGGGGCTGAGCGGCTGGCCCTGCCCTCCCTGCCTCTACCTGACCTCTGCTGGGCATCCTTCAGGAACAGCCTCTGCCCCTCTCTGCTGCCCTGGAGTGGAGACCAGTGTTGGTCTCTCCTGGGTAGGAAGCTGGCTTGATCTGGGGACCCCATGAGGGCTTGGGAGCCGGCCCCACCATGAACATGTAGTGGCCCCATCCCTGTCTCTCTGCCCTAGAAGGTAGGGGCCATAGCACCCCCATTCTGAGGCCTTAGTGGAATTCTCCCACCTCCACAGGGGAATTCCTGTGTGGTCAGCATGGAGGTGCCATGCCCCCACAGTCTCAGGAGTAGCTGGCCACCCTGTGTGTGTCCAGTGTGTCCCAAGGAGCATGGCTCAGGAGGGTCCCTGGTCAGACAAGCCTCAGAAGCCCTGACCACATCCCTCTTTGCAGTGAGACCTGTCAGTGTCAGTATCTGAGGGCCGCCATGACAAACCACCACATACTGGGTGACTCAGAGCAACACGTTTATTCTCCCACATTCTGGGGGCCCAAAGTCAGAAACCAAGGTGTGGGCAGGGCCCAGCTCCCTTAGGAGCCTTGAGGACGACCCTCCCTGCCTCTCCCAGTGGCAGCCACATCACCTGACCTAGCTCTGACACACGCCCCTCTGTTGACAGCTGCACTGTTTGTCTCACACAGTATGTCCCTCACTGGGCTTAGGGTCCACCCTGATTCCAACTAGACCTTGTCTCAGCCCTAATCTTTTTTTTTTTTTTTTTGAGACAGAATCTTACCATGTCACTTTTGCCCTTGGTAGAGTGCCGTGGCGCCACAACTCACAGCAACCTCAAACTCTTGGGCTTAAGTGATTCTCTTGCCTCAGCCTCCCACATAGCTGGGACTACAGGTGCCCACTACAATGCCCGGCTATTTTTTGGTTGTAGTTGTCATTGTTTAGCAGGCCCAGGCTGGGTTCGAACCCACCAGCTCCAGTGTATGTGGCTGGTGCCCTAGCCACCGAGCTACAGGCACCAAGCCAGCCCTAATCTTAATTATATCTGTAAAGACCCTTTTTCCAAATAAGGTCACATTCTGAGGTTCCAGGCAGACACCACTGTGTTGTGTTGAACCATGTAGTCAGCCTGTTTGTGTAAACAGAAGTTAGTGGCTTGTGTGTTATGGCTGTCCTGAGGTCCATGTGTTCTTGGCCAGGCTGCATGTGACTTATTGTTAAGTGCAGCCTCTGCTCATGGGCCATTTGGATGTGACAATCTCTGATCACAGGGATCTGTTGCATGCTGTGGGCACTGTGCCCTGAGACCGGGGGCTATGCCTGGTAGGGCACCACGACCCTCTGGGCACAACTGGGAAGCCGCCTTCCCTGCTGCAGGCTGGAGCCCACCAAGCTCCAAGGCCCGCAATGGTGAGGGAGAAACTGCAACATTTTGAACTGTGTTGCCAGAAGCACAGCACCCATAAAACCATTCTTTATTTGAAAATAAGCCCACTCATTTGTAAAGGTCATTCTGAGCAGAGCAGTGGGAAGCAGTAGCTGGAGCTGGGAAGAGCTTGCGGGTGGGGCAGGGGCCATTATTTAATGAGATATTGTGTGCTACACTAGGGCGTTTATCCTTGCTTAGTCAGGCCTGCTGGAATGCATGGCTGCAGTCCCGAGTTTATCTCTGCGGATCTCCATTCATTTCTGGAATGCCAGACAACATCTGCATTTCCTGCTACAGAGGTGATGGGCAACCGGTCCCAGGAATGCCCAAGGCAGGGCGGAGGGGTCTCCAGCAGAGCGACCAACTGATTTGGGTTTTGTTATGGGCTATGACGTGCCAGTCAAGCAGTGTGTCAGGCGCACTTGGAATGCTTTTGGGGCCGCGTTGGCTGGAATTCCAGTTAATGCAAACGGTAGCAGAATCTCTTTTGAGCTTTGTTGGGGGCAGCTGCCCTAGGTCTGCAGCGTGAGGAAGGAGTTTCAGAAAGATGCCTCTGGCTGGCTCACAAGCAGCTTGCTTTCTCTTCTGGGAGTAGGGGCGGTAACCGCAGGCTCCTCCCTGGGACAGGAGGGAGGAGAGCACCCCAGGGAGAGGCCCAGGGACGCCTGAGAGAGGTCTAGCCTCGACTGGGGAAGGCTCCAGCCTCACCGTGCTCGGCATCAGACAGTGTTTTGGAGGGAGCTGTCTGCTTGAGAGGATGTGGGTGGGCTGCAGGCTGGTGATCCAGTCTACACACTTGCTGGATGTGCTGACGGGGCCCCTGGTGCCTTCCCCAGGGGCGGCCTGAGCTGACACCCACGGCCATCATGGCTGGGAAGTTCCTGGCCCAGCGGCTCTTCGGCCAGTCCTCGACTCTGATGGATTATGACAACGTGAGTTCTCTGGCAAGTCTCCTTCCCGCCTGGGAAGGCTGGGGGCTGGTTTTCCTGGGGTGAGGGTGGGTGTGTATGCAGCAGTGTGCTTTGCCAACGTGTGTGTGCTCACGGGAGCGTGGTGTGTGGTTCACCTTTAAGAGCCTAGCTCAGGAACCATGTGGAGTGCTGTGGACTGCCTACCAGTGTGTCAGGGACCCGGCCTGCCATCTCTGCTGTCCACATCACAGCAGGGACCTCTGATTTGGGCTGAGGGGAGGGCTCTGCCTGACCGGAGACCTGCTTCCCAGGTTCCCACCACTGTCTTCACTCCGCTGGAGTACGGCTGTGTGGGGCTGTCCGAGGAGGAGGCTGTGGCACGCCACGGGCAGGAGCATGTCGAGGTAAGTGGGGCCAAGGAGAGGGGCAGATGTCACGGTGATGCCTGTGCAGTCCCGGTCCCATGGAATGCTGCCCTGGACAGAGGCCAGGTGAGAGGGTATCAGAGTCCCTGCTTCCTGGGGCTGCGGCCTGGCAGTTGGGGTGCAGGGCCCAGAACCGTTGGTGGCCAAGGTGCAGCAGGTAGGATGACAGTGCATTAGGATGAGGCCAAGGCCTCTAGCAATTGGGGTGAGGCTGAGGCCTTGGGCCTTGGGTCCCACCTGCTGCTGTGTGTCACATTGGCAAGGAAAGGACCCCAGGTTGCCTTGTCCTAAGGCCAAGGAAGAACCAAAGAGAGGCCCCATTGCCCAGTGGCCCCCAAGTCCCCCCAAGGCATGCTTTAGGCCTATCCAGCACCTTTGGGTCCCCCCCCCCCCGTGTATCACCAGCTCCTCCACCAGGGTCTCAGGCCACTGGAAGGTTCTGGCAAACAGGAACCCCCAACCTGCCGTTGTCCTGCCTCTCATCCTTCTCCCAGATTCCTCTAGACTGAGGCCTTCACCCTGGAGGAAGGGGATTTTCACAGGGCAAGGCTGCTTTTGAGGTCTGCTCTGGCAGATGGGCCCTGGCACAGGGTAGCCTGGAGAGAGGCGGGGAGGCTCTGAAGCCCTCCAGCCTCAGGAGCTGGGGGTCTCTGGCACAGTCTTATTCTGCTGCTGCTTGAGCTTGCAAGCATGGGGGAAAGCAAACCGCACAGGGCTGCTTTCAAGGAAAAGCCTCTGGGCTCTGGGGCCAGCCCTTCCCCCGCAGTCCAGGCTCCTCCATCAGTAGGATTGCTGGACAGACTGGCCTTCCCTGAGGCACTTTATTTGCTGTTTTTGTTTGATTCATCACAAGTACATCAGGCCATATGTTCGTGGCGTTTTATAATGTTGTTTTATGTTTCATGATGTTGAATGGCCAAATACCCTTTGTTTGTTTTCTTTTCAGTTCTGTCTTAGTTAGAACAATATTCTCTGAAGCTCCATTAATTAATAATGGCTGTGCAGCACATGTGAGGCCCTGCTCATTTTTTACTCGGCCGCAGCCCTGGACACGCTGTCGAGCCCTTCGCGGGTGCTGAAAGCTTTTGTCCGACAGCTCCGGTGTGGCCAGGGCCTCTCTGCCCCTCAGCCTTGCTCAAGTGAGGACTGAGCTAGCGCCGTGGTGCCTAGGGGAGCTCGGGTGGCCACCTACCCATTCTTGCTCCCAGCATTGACCATGGGGGGCTATGCCTACCTATTTGTGCTCCTTGGGGATACCATGGGGCCCTGTGCCCAGCCTTGAACTCTGTAATGTGGCACAGTCAAGGGCATGTGGGTAGCTACGTGGCTCTGGCTGCTGACTCCCTGCTTGTGGGAGAGGAGGTTGCATCATCACCCCAGACCATACCTTTGGGCCAAATGGATAGTTTTGGGTCCCCACTACACCCCTACCCTGTCTACGTAGCCCATCACAGTTGAAGAATCTGAATCCAATAGCTGGTTCCCTGTCACCAGGTTTATCATGCCTATTATAAACCACTGGAGTTCACGGTGGCCGGGCGGGATGCATCCCAGTGTTACATCAAGGTAAGCATCTGTGGACACAGGGCTGAGTCCCATCACTGGTACACTGCTGTGAGAGGGAGGGAAAGGACCCGCCATGGGGTGGGGTGGAGGGCCATGCAGGGTTTCAGCCACGCAGTGTGAGCTCAGAGGGCCAGCCCCCCACACCCTGTGGCTAAGTTGCCGTGGCTTTCAGATGGTGTGCCTGAGGGAGCCCCCACAGCTGGTGCTGGGCCTGCACTTCCTTGGCCCCAATGCAGGCGAAGTTACTCAAGGATTTGCTCTGGGGATCCGGTAAGTCCAGAGGAATGTCCGCCACTCAGCGGTGCTTGCACAGGCGCCCCCTCCCCAGGCATTGGCAGCACTACAGTGGGAAGGGCTTGTTTCATGTTACTCTTATGTGACCTTCTCCCTGTGAGCAGCAGGGATCTTCAGCCAACAGGTTCCATGGGCGGGAGGCACTTTCTTCTCCAGCCAAATGCTGCTGAGCCAGCACCATGTGTAGTCTGCTGTGGCCAGCTGCCTGGGGGCTGCTATGGCCTGGGTCCCTGTCTAGGGCTTTTCTATCTGGTCTGGTTGAGCAGGGTTGGGGCCCTTGCTTACCAGGTGACCCCTCGGGCACTGTGAGCAGATCCAATCACAAATGAGCCTGCAGAGCCGGCCACAGCCTCTGCGTGTCTTCTGCCTTCTGCCTAGTCTCGGGCTCAGGCTGTGAGTTTTCAGAGTCCCAGGGCCACAGGAGGCCGCAGCAGAGGCTGGGAGGGGCCCAGCTGTCAGGGCAGTTGGAGAGTGGGACATCATGCAGAGTCTGAGAGAAGCGGCAGGACATGGGGCCTTAGAGGCAGGAGAGCTGGGTGGAGTTGAGTATCTGGGTGAAGCAGAGAGGGCAGCAATGGGGAGCAGCCGGATGCATGGAAAGGGTCCCTCACATGGGGACCAGGGGCTGCCCAGGCCCTACAGCAGGGGTCCTCAAACTTTTTAAATAGGGGGCCAGTTCACCGTCCCTTAGAGCGTTAGAGGGCCGGACTGCGGGCCCTGGGATGAGTCAGCTGCTAAGCAGGACAGGCAGGCAGCGGCGGCAAAAACACCTGGTGGGCCAGATAAATGTCCTAGGCGGGCTGCATGTGGCCCACAGGTCGTAGTTTGAAGACGCCTGCCCTAGAGGGTTAAGACAGATGCCTGGAGCACCTCAGCCTCCTCCATGTGCAGCCAGTGCCTCAGATAGGGCCTCTCCATCACAGGGCAGCAAGCTTCTGGCCCCACTGTTGCCCTCCCGGCCCCTCCCAAGATGTGAAGGGATCTCTGGGGGCTGGGGGTTCTTCCAGGACAAGGGTTCCAGAGAGCAGCAGGAACCAGGATCCAGGGTAGGCTCCTATCCTTGGACACACGTCCACGGTCCCTGAGCTATGGAGCCATCTGTGGCAGAGCCATCATCTGGAAACTCAACTCAGCGTGACCACTGGTCTGGTGCAGCCTTTGCTGAGAGGCAAGGGTGGGGTTGGCCCTGGGCACCCACTGGTCCCTGTGTGAGGCCTGGCAGGCTCAGCCATCC
This sequence comes from Galagoides demidoff, assembly GCA_963574575.1. Taxonomy (NCBI): domain Eukaryota; kingdom Metazoa; phylum Chordata; class Mammalia; order Primates; family Galagidae; genus Galagoides; species Galagoides demidoff. The sequence goes on along the minus strand of CAUYQV010073511.1, from coordinate 9,451 downwards.
TCAGTACCTGCTGTTATGGGAGATCTCTGTGGCCAACAGGGAATGGGGACAGCCCTGGGTCTCTCACAAAGCCACTGTCCATGTGTACTTGCTATTGACAGAACTGACACCCAGCTTCCAGAAAAATTTCTGGGAAAGCCCTTTAAAATGTGGCAACCTTGGCTCGGCGCCTATGGCTCAATCGGCTAAGGCGCCAGCCACGTACACCTAAGGTGGCGGGTTTGAATCCCCAGCCCGGGCCCGCCAAAACAACAATGATGGCTGCAACCAAAAAATGGCCGGGCATTGTGGCGGGCGCCTGTAGTCCCAGCTACTTGGGAGGCAGAGGCAGGAGACTCGCTTGATCCCAGGAGTTGGAGGTTGCTATGAGCTGTGATGCCATGGCACTCTACCCAGGGGGATAGCTTGAGGCTCCGTCTCAAAATAAAATAAAATAAAATAAAATAAAATGTGGCAACCTGTTTTTATAATGCAACTGCGAAGGCCTGGTTTCCATCATATGTAAAGAGCTCTTAGAAGTCAACAACAATAGTCACAGCAATAGAGTGAACAACTCATTAGAAAAATATACAATATGAATCACCAGTTCACAGGGGGAAAGGCAATAAAAATAGTAGAAAGCTTCTGTTCCTTGGAAATTTAAAATCTGGAATGGTAAGGTGTAATTAAAACACTGAGGAACCATTGTGGTTGGTGAGGACTAGCAGTTTCCGTATGTGTGTTGTCTAGTATTGATTATTTGTCATTGTCTGCCTGGGGAGACATTGAAGGTTGGAGTAGCTTGGTGGTGAGGCCAGTGCTTCAGGGGAGGCTGGGAGGAGGGCATGGCCTGGACCCCGCCCACAGAAGGCCTTCAGTCCAATTTGAAATGCACATACCGCTGAACAAGTTAGGGGTTTACCCAGCACTGGTATAGTGCGTGTGTACACATGTGGCTGCCTGGTCTAATGGCAGACAGCAGAAGCTATTGTGGTTGGCAGTCTGTGGGGCACGCGTGCTGAGCTCCCAGGGAGATAAGCAGTGCGCCCCAAGCATGCACAGCAGTGCAGGGGCTGATGCAGACGCCAGGGCACCCATAGCAGAGCTTTGTGCTGCTACTGGCAGGTGGGCCAGAGAGACTAGTGGCAGTCGTGGGGCCGGACAGCTGCTCATCCTCAGGCCAGTGGCAGGGTTAGGCCAGACCAGATGGTATATTCTGCTCAGTGGGGACAGGATGCTGGACCCCACCCTCCGGCAGTGGGTGCTTGGGACCTCATGCCACCATAAGTGAGAAGTGCTGGGTACCGAGAGAAGGGCAGGGCTGAGCAGGAGCCAGTGGGGGCCAGGAGGGTGCAAGCTGCAATGGTAGGTGTGCTCTGGCTGATGGTGTGTGTGATGGGGTGGAGGAGGTGGCCTTGAGGGGCACTGTGCCCCCAAGGGTGAGGCCAGCCAGCTGTGGGCGAGCAGGTACTTGGCATCTGCTGGGAGGGAGGTGGATGGTCCAGCAGGTACCCAGGGGTGTCCGGGCTGCCGCCTGGAGAAGAGGTCAGGGATGGGGAGGAGACCAGTGCTTTAGACGACCTCCCCCACATGGCAGGGTGGCAGGGACACATCTCACTTGTCTCCCACCCCCATCCCCACGTACAGGTGCGGTGCCTCCTACGCGCAGGTAATGCATACGGTGGGCATCCACCCCACCTGCTCCGAGGAGGTGGTCCGGCTGCGCATCTCCAAGCGCTCAGGCCTGGACCCCACAGTGACGGGCTGCTGAGGATAAGCCGCCGTCCCTGCCTCACCAAGGGCATACAGCACGCCCCACATCACCAGGTTCCTCATCCCTGCGTCCAGGTGAGCAGTGGGGCAGACTCCATGCTTGATGACAGAGCTTATGGCAGGAGCCATGATGACAGCTCCCTTCAGGTACACAGCCAGGCTGTACCTGCTATACAGTACATGCACAGTGCCCAGACCATTGTGGCCAAGGGGCAAGGCTGGGCGGGGAGACCCCCCAAATCCCCAGCCTCCACAGAGCACCCTTGTACCCCACTGCTGCTCCCACATTAAGGGAATGTCGAGAGGCCAGGCTCACACCTGCAGGGACCTGTCCCAGGTGCAAGATGTGCCCAGGCTGGCTGGGCTCAGCCAGTCTCAAGTTGCTGCTCCCCAGGGCCTTCCTTTGCTGCCTCGCTTCTGCAGAGTACCAGCCGGCTCCTTGCCTTGTTGCCCAGAAGGTGGAGACGCTGCCTCGTGCACAGCCAGCCTCCACTTGCATATCTGGTTCAGTTCCAGCCTTGCTAAGCTCGGCTGGTGGGGAAGCGGGGTGGCCGGAAGCCTCCAGGGTGGGTTGTTCCTCTCCTGAGAAGGAAGAAATTAGCAAGTCCCCCCAGGGGCCTGCCCCAGGGACACATGTGGCCAGCACCTCTCCCTTGCTCAGTCTGACAGTGTCCTCCAAGCCCTGGCCACCAGGGTGGATCCCAGGGCAGGGTGGCCCTTGAGGCTGTGCAGTACAGCTCACCATGGGATGCCCCATAGCTGTCAGCCCCTTGAGGCTTGGGGTCCTTTGGGCCCCCACTCCTCAGGGCTGAGGTGGAGATGAAGCAGAGCAGTGGTGCCCCCAACAGTCCCACAGGCAGACTCAAGAATCCCACAAGCACCCAGGGGCCCAGGGGTGGCCTCTCCTCTTGCCCCACCGCGGCCCTCCTGAGCCAGGGCTGCCATTGATACAGATGAACAGAGGGCATCCTGAGGAAACACTTATCAGAATATTGCAGCTAACAGAGCTGTTGTTAAGAGCCTGCTACACATTTTTATCATTTCAAAATATTTTTATAGCATTGTAAAACTCCCCATGATGTATCACCTGGATGGTACCCTTAAGGGTCAGTGTATGTGGCTGCTGGGGAGGTGAGGGATGGTGCAACACCCCCCCCCCCATACTAACCCTGCCATCCTTGGCAGGACTGCTGAGGCCAGGCCCCTGAGATGGTCAGCGTGGTGCCTGAGTGTCTGGATGGACAGCCTGTGTGCCCTGCAGGGACGGTTTGAGGGGCTGCGAGCCCCCACACCGCTCACCCCCTCCCACCTGGGCCAGCAACCCCAGGCTCCCGATGCCAGATGATGACGCCCTGGACAGAAACCCACCCCATGGGCTGCCCATGTCCGAGTTCCCCTGGTATCTCTGGAGTATAAATAAAGAGGGTGTTTTCTAAAGCATGCTTCTCCTATGGTGTCCCCAGTGGGTTACAGCATGCCCCCAAACTGCCCAGGCTGTGAAGGGTCTGGCTGGCCTACCGGCCGGCAAGAAAAACATACAAACATCCAAGCTGCCCACAGCCACTGGGGTAAGGGAAAGAGCCCCTATCCCAGGCAGGAAGGAGGCTACCCCATGGACCCCTGTAGCTGCCTGGCCTCCAGCCTGAAGCCCTCCACCTGGGGACCCTCTCAGGCAAGGTCACCACAGAGGTCTGTGCCCATCCACGTAAGGAGGGTGGACGCATGGGAGGGGCAGGCAGCCATGGCCTTTGTTCCCAGCAGCCTGCCAGCAGTGTGGCTTGACAGCGGGAGTTGGCAGGGCTGTTTGAGGCTGTCTGTTCCTGAACATCAGTCACCCCGCTGTGTTTCCATTGTGGCCCTACAAGTCAGCTTGTTGGCTGTGCTTAGGCTAATCCTGCACATTGAGGCTCCATGGGCCAGGGAGTGGAGTGCCTGTCAGTCACCTTGAGGGAGACAGCGCTGACAGCCATGGGCAGGGCCCAGCATTGTGCTGGGGTTTAGCAGCAGCTAATCGCGTGTCTTCCTTAAGAAAATATCACTTAGCCTGCCGGCCAGGAGCCCTGGATAGGACCCTGCTTGTCAGGGCACAAAGGAATGCCTCTGCACCTGAACGTGCTGAGCTGTGGTGTGGCGCGTGCACGGGAGCTCCCAGACGGCTAGCTAAGACGTGAAGTGCTGGGCTGGCCCTGGACAAATGCAGCTCCAGATCACTCGTGTCCCATTTAACACACAGCTGGTGGCACTCCCCGGGAGGCGGGGGGTGCTTGCTTGGGCTTGGAGGCCAAGGGTGTGAACGGGGTGGTCAGCAAATCCCCACTGCCCAGTAGGTGGGTGGGGGTTGAGGGTGGCCGCCAGGCAGGGGCGCCCTGTGGGTTCCTCAGACCTGGGAGCAGCCTCACCTTCTGTGATGAGGGGAATGAGGCAGCTGTGTGGAGTCCTCAGCGTGAGGGCCCCGGCCTCCCTGGCTGCCCTCAGAGTGAGGCCCTCCTCCCTCCTTGTATCATCCCCCATCATGGCCCCTCCCGTCGTTTTCTCTGCATGCCCCCTTTCCCCAGGATATTCTGGGGCTGCACACCTGCTGTTTGCAGCCTCTGCTCTCTCCACGCTGTTTGCCAGTTCACTCAGCATACGCCACCAACCTGGAGGGACCGAAACATCCACAGCGTATGTGTCAGGCAGCTGCAGGTCTGCCGCCTCCCACCACACAGGGGCTCAGGCTCCTGATCAGTGGTGTGCCGGCATCTGGCCTAGTTCACAAGTAGCCCATGTTCTAGGTGGAAGTCTGTCATGAAGAGCCTGGGACTTCTCCCTGGGGCTGGGTGCTACAACAGCAGGTGCCTGTCTGGCTGTTGGCCAGGCCCAGGGGACTCCACTACTGGGGGGGAGAGGACAATGGCCCTGAGCCCCACCTAGGTTGCTGCAGGGCCAAGGTGGGAACTCGGAACCTCTGCAGGGCAGCGTGTGCAGACCAGCATCACCCCTGAGCTACTCTTTCTCCCAGGCTCCCACACCTGGCACTTGGGACGGGACTGGTGGGCTGCGCTGGCTGGGTACTACCCAGCCCCCTCCTGGGCCCCACCCCCACCCTGTCCCCTCCTCCCAGGAGTACAGGGAGGGGCCGGAGAGCCACAGGCCAGGTGCTCTCCACCTGGCCCCGAGGCCACCTTCCCGCCGCCTTCACATGTTTTTATGGTGCAATGAAAATATGATTTTAATTCTTCAGATTGTTCTGTGTAACCTGTAATTACCCCCGGCGACGTCCTGCACATGTCTGCCTCTGGCTCTGGGTTGCGCAAGGATGCAGAGGGAGAGGAGGGGATGGTGTTGCTGCTGTGGCCACACAGCCCACTCCCTGTCTCACCTCCCCCAACCCCCCCACTCTGAAGTGGGGCAGGGTCTGCACCCTGACCCTCCCCAGCTGTCCACACGATGTCATGGCAGATGGTCGGTGCACAGAGGAAGGTGACAGGGAGTTATCAAGGTAGAGGCAAGAGGGCAGGGCCTGCAGGGCTCTGGGGAGGGCATGGGACAGGTGTGGGAGGCCTGCAGGGGCACCAGCTCCCAGGGCTGAGGGAAAGGGTAGCTGAGATGCTCAGACTCCATGCAGCTCTACCAGGATGCCCAGCTGGCCCAGCTGCACTGGGCAGGCCCTCCTGGCCATGATGCGACCTATGCCCAGCCCGGCCATCACAGGTGGATTTGCCCCGTGAGAAGCAGACAGGTGGCAGGTGCTGTGCAGAGGGTCCTGACTCCACCTTCAGGCTCCCTCAGGCTCTGGCCCTCTCCCCAGACTAAAGCAGGTCCGTGGGCATGCCTGAGGCCCCCACCCTCAGGCACTGAGCTACATACTACCCAGGACCCTGCACGAGGGATGCCTTGAGGTAGCCACGTTGAGTGCAGTCTGGGGCTGTGCTATCTCAGGGCGCCCTGGGCCACTCTGGTCCCTCTACACCCTATTCCCCTACACCGTGCTCATGTCTCGACACAGCTTGGCATCTGGCTCCTATGAGTGTCTGTGCTGGGCTGGCGGGCAGGGCCTCTCCTGCCTCTCTGAACCTGAGCCAACCAAGCCCTAGGTCCCTCCCTTGGGTCCCTGGGAGCCCCTTCCCTGGGCAAGGACCACTCCTCTCCAGCCAGGCCAGTGCTGCTAGCTGCCTCTGCCCTGGCTCGACCACTTCCCTCCTTCCTTGCCAGCATAGGCAGCAAATAGCAAATAGCACCAGGCAGCCATGGCGGGTGCTACAGTCACAGCAGGTGCCAAGGCCTGAGCTTGGGGCCCACCAGAAGGGGCTCGTCCCTCTGCAGCCCCAGCCTCGTAGGGATCATCTCAATCTGAGCTCATCTCCATCCAGGTGAACCTGAGCCAGGCCGCGTTCCTGCAGGGCCATCCTGGCTTCAGAGAAAGACAACTCTGGCCACAAATCAGTCTGCAGCCTTTCTACCACATGGTGCCTCAGTCCAACCAAATTGGGGTGGACACTGGAGTGGGAGGGCAGGGTGGTGTCCACAACCCAGGACTGCCCCCATGCCAGCAGGAACTCCCTTTGCCTCCCTCTTGCCTGGCCTGGCATGGGGGGCCAGCTGACTGCTGAGAAGGGTGTCCAGACCCTGCTCCCTGGAGTTATGCAGACCCCTGGGCAACAGCCCAAGCCTGGCCTGGTGGGACCACCAGCACAGAAGACCCCTTTCAGAGGACCCTAGGCTAAGAAAGGGGCCTCTACTGTTTCTGGCTGGCCTGTTCCTGCCTCCCTCCCTGGCCATCCCTGTCAAGTTTCCCCTTTAGTACTGGTACCAGTGGAAGGACAGAACTGGACAGGCCCTTCCTATGCCAGGCAGCACCATAAGTAAATAAACAGAGGTACATGCAGGCATCCTGGCCACCACTCTGGAGCAGGAGGCAGTGGGAGGGGCCGCTGGGCACAGGTTGTGCACACCCCCATGCCCCTCTGCATACCCAGGCAGGTCAGAGGCTCCCCCAGTGCCGTGCAACCCCAGCTCTTCTCTGTGGCCAGCTTATGCTGGTGTCCTAACTCCTATGGGGCCTGGCCATGGGGAAGCCAGCTGGTGGTGAAGGAAGGAGCTGCCCAAGTGGCAGCAGGTGGGCAAGGGCCTATCCAGCCACAACCTGGAATGTTCAGTGTAACTGGACAGAAGGTGCTTCAACAGGCAAGAACTACTAAGGGGCAGACAGGCAGGAAAGTGGGAGAGACGTCACAGAAGTGGGGCCTGGGGGTGGGGCAGAGGGCGAGGGATGAGGCCTCAGCTTTCTTGCCTGGGTGCTCCTTGGGCCTCACCTGCGTAGCCCCTGACCTCCAAGTCGAGCAGGTATGGCTGGCATCATCATTTCCTGTGTCCAGAATCCACTGTGACAGGGTGACAGTTTGCCAAGGGCTGAGGACACGCAGCAGACACACTGAGCTCCTGCCAGCCATGCCTCGCATCCACCTCGAGCTGGCACCATGGTTGTCAGGGACCAACAGCAACAGCAGGCTGAGCCTCCCTGCCCTGACCAGGCGCTGAAGATTCAGGGCACCTATGCCTGTCTATATGCAGTGCTGGGGCCCAGCACCCTGTGGCCAGCTCCACAGAGCTCACTACTGTTGATACCCTGGGTCTTTTGGGAAACCACAGGAGGAAGGAGAGGTGGGGCTTTGAACCTGTTTTATAGATGTTATTTCTTGATCTCTGTGAGCTTAGACATGGGGACAGCCAGGTCCCTGGCCTTCAGGCCTTTGTTCTTTCCTACAGACCCATCCGAATGTCTTGGCGTGCTCTGGCTGGCCACTGTCCTGTCTCCCTGTGCAGGCTCTTGTGGCACAACCTAGCTCCCCAAAAGTTCTCCTGTTTCTGGTCCTCCAGATCCTGGTCCCTAGCCAAGCACCTGTGCCGGGAGGGCAGCGGTGAGGCCATCAGCGGGGCCCAGCAAAGCATCTTAGGTCTGAGCCCACCTAATCCCAGCCCTGACACAGTTTACAGTGCTCAGGTTACCCTAATCCTGAAAGCCAAGCCGAGGTCCCCAGAGCCTTCCCAGCACCGTGTGAGGGGGCTGGTGGGGACTTCTCAGCGGCAGCGAGGGGCTTTCCTCCTTTTGTGTCTGGACCTGACCTCAACTGGGGATGGGGACGGGAGCTGGTTGCCCGCAGCCTGGGATCCAGCCCTGATGAGCCCGACTGTCTTAGAAAACAGCCAGGCCCCCAGGCACCTGGCAGGGCCAGCCACATCCTCTTCCCAGGGAGCAAAGTCAAAGCCAGTGGCCATAGCAGGGACAATGGTTGAGGTGGGCCCAGCTCAAGCCTGGTGAGGTCCTAGCCTCTAGGCTTTCGTGGGACACTGAAAGAGCCTTGTGGTTCCGCAGAATTAAACTTTCCCCCACTAATAAAATCAGGATCTTTGGGGCTCATAACTCATGATCAGATAACACCAAATGCTTAGGAATAGAGTGGGACCATAAATAAGAGATGGTGTGACCTTATTATAGCAGCTGGGGGCCGGCAGCCAGCTGGGTCCAGCTCCCTGCCCTGGCTGCCGGCCTCTGACCCCCTAGGACTCCCAGGCCTGCTCTGGACCCTGGGCGTGTGTGAGCACCCAGCACTGGACGGAGCACCCACAAGGCTCCCTTTCATAGTTACATTAGCAAGACATGCTGGCCACACGTGGTGAGGACAGCACCTCATGTGTCCTCAGCACTGTTGAAGAATTTTCATGCCCCTGGATCTCCCCCGAGCAGATATAATTAGCTCCTGACCTGCAAGGGTCAAGACATGGAACAGAACATCAGGAGGGCAAAACGACAGCCGGATGTGCTTTCTTCAGGCCTCCTGCTTGATGAGTGAGAAGAGTGATACTGGGAACCCCAGAAGCCCCCATGGGGTGCGAAGGCGCGCCCAGACATAGGCATGCCGCCACCACCCTCCCTACCGAGACCTCAGCGTCAGGTCCTTGCCTACGGGAGAGGGTGGATGGGAGGTGAGACCTCCCCCAGGCTTCAATGGCTCATTGTTCTGTTCACAGTGGCTGGGATCAGGCTGGGTGATTATAATAATAAAGTCCTAACAATCGCCAGTGGTTGGGTTTCCATAGCTTAGGGAGTATTTGATTCTCAAAGTCTATAAATGGAGTATGTGGTTCACATTGGCCCATTCTTTGCAAGCCAGAGTCTCCTATCCAGTGCCTTAGTTCTCTGAAACAGTGCTATGCCTGTCAGCTCCCAGTTGCCCAGGCATGTCAGGACGGGAAACCACACCAGGAGGCCCAGACACAGCGGGGATGGGTCCTGCCTTCACCAGCTCATACGAGCTCTGACCCCACCCCAGCCCTCCAATGGCAGCTCCTAAAGAGGGACTCCAGAGTGAGGCCAGTCCTCCTCCCTTGGACTTCCTCTCGCATCAGGCCTTGTCTGGCCATTAGGCCTTTCTGCCTGCTGCTCCCTCAGCCCAGAGCTGTGGGTTTACCCTTCTGCCCTGGCTAATTTCCCCACCCTTAGTTAAGATTCATGGGCACCCCTCCAAGAAGCCATTTCTTTTTTTTGAGACGGAGCCTCAAGCCGTCCCCTGGGTAGAGTGCCATGGCATCATAGCTCATAGCAACCTCCAAATCATGGGCTCAAGCGAGTCTCCTGCCTCCGCCTCCCAAGTAGCTGGGACCACAGGCGCCCGCCACAACGCCTGGCCATTTTTTGGTTGCAGCCGTCATTGCTGTT
>CAUYQV010073510.1:0-32017 GCA_963574575.1 Galagoides demidoff | reverse complement strand
GTCTCCTGCCTCCGCCTCCCAAGTAGCTGGGACCACAGGTGCCTACCACAACGCCCGGCTATTTTTTGGTTGCAGCCATTATTGTTGTTTGGCAGGTCCGGGCTGGATTCGAACCTGCCACCTTAGGTGTACGTGGCTGGTGCCTTAGCCGCTTGAGCCACAGGCGCTGAGCCTATTTTATTTTTTGAAATAGCATCTTACTCTTTCACCCTGGGAAGAGTGTCATAGCATCTTAGCTCATAGAAACCTCAAACACTTTGGCTGAAGCAATCCTCTTTCTTCAGCCTCCAGAGTAACTGGGACTATAGGCTCTTGCCATCACACTGTGCTAGTTTTTCTATTTTAGTAGGGACAGGATCTTGCACCTACTCGGGCTGGTCTTGAACTCCTGAACTCAAGCAATCCACCTGCCTCAGTCTTCCAGAATGCTGGGATTACAGGCATGAGCCACCATCGCCAGACTATAGTGTTTTTAATGATAAGCAGATATGAATGTCTCCTAAGATGGATTCTGTCAATTCATTTCTTCCCATACACACATGAGGCTTCTCACATAAGAGGCAGAGACTAATTCCCCAGCGTTTAATCCAGGATGACTAGAGTGGCTTGATTTATCAATAGAATGTGATGACCATTGTGGGATTCCTGAGCCTAACTCATGAGAAGCCTTGCAGCTTCCTCTGGGGCCTCTTTGAGTACTCATTATGACAGCTCCATCTGGGAACCCTGAGCATGTTGGGAGATGCCTACACAACTTGCAGAGGCCATGTGCAAGTGCCCTGGTGCTCAGCTCCAGCAGAGTTCCTTCCTAGCGTTCATCCAACATTATACGTGGTATGTGTCAGCCATGTTAGATCTTCAATCCCTAAGAACCCTCAGATAACTCCAACTTCTCAGTATCTCACTACAACTATGTGGACAAATGCTGAAAAAGAACTACCCACCCAAGCTCAGTCAACTCAGAAACAATGAGAGATGATAGTAATAAATGGTTGCTTTAAGCCACCATGTTATGAAAGTAGTTTGTTGCATAGCAATAAATAACTGAATGAGTAAGATATGAACATTAAGTAAATACTGACTTAAAAATACAGCAAAATTCTTCATAATGAAGCAAAAGTATATCTGGCTTTGGATTCTGACACTAAGTATCTCATATTTGGAGGTCAGTAACATGCTCTCTGGCTCTATTTCTTCATCCATGAAGTAAATGATCAGATGTGTTGAAAAGTGGTTCAAGGACTGTGAACCTATGACAGGTAGAATTCTACTTACTCTTCAGTGAAGGTCAACGTCGTTTATATGTTTTATCGAATCTGGACAAAAAGTGTAGAATAGATTAATCAAAAAGGTGGTTCATAAAGACAGAAATGATTACCAAGAAACAACATAGGTTGACAATGAGCATGACCTGCAGAAATCCACCCATAGAACTGAGTATCTCTCAAGGTTGTTAGGCTGGTAAACTGGAGGATGTGACGATCAATGTTCATCTGTTACCTCCAGCTCCTTCAAAAACTTCCAGATTCTGCTATTGCTTTTGCATAATTACTTAGGATCTTTCTACTGGACCCCTCACCTCAGTGACCAATTCTGTGAAATTATTGTTAATACTGTAAAGATCTTCCTTTGATTCTACTCTGATGTTACTGGTTTCATCCTTTATTTGTGCCTCAAAAGACCCCTCCCTTCTTTCTGTCCCCAGATTTTGTCTTACATTTCCTTATTTCAATTCTAATTCTTAACATTTGTTTATGCCTCTATCATTCTATTGAAGTTACTTGTCCAAAGATAGCCAAAATATTTTAGTTCTTAAATCTAATTAATCTTGTTTTCCCCCTTCACTTTTTCCTTGTAGCCTGTGACCAGGTTGGCAGTTTTCTTGTTCTCCACTCTCTTTTTTACCAACTTCCATGGCACTTCCCAGCCTCTCTGTACTGCTCTGACTACTACCACTCTTCTGTCTGCCATTTCTCCCTTTATTCGCTTTCATTCTTTTTTCACAATGAGATTTCTATCCTGATATCCACTCTCATGATTTTTCTCCAAAAGGTGGATATTCGGATATCAACTTTTACACTCTTTCCTCATTTTTAGGCACCAACTATGTCCTGAAATTGCATTTTAATCCCCAAATCCTGGAGCCCAATTAGATGGTCTTAAGATGTTATTATAGTCACAAGTCTCAGTGATGCCTAATCTTCCTCCCTACAGTTTTATGGAGGAAAATATATATTTACATGAGAATAATAGCAAATGAGAAATAAGGCAGCCTCTAAATATTAATATATGGGATTGTGTCTATAGGCGATATAGAGCTTTCTGGTAAACAGGGCTTAAGATTGAGGTCTACGGCCGGGCGTTGTGGCGGGCGCCTGTGGTCCCAGCTACTTGGGAGGTGGAGTCAGGAGACTTGCTTAAGCCCAGGAGTTGGAGGTTGCTATGAGCTGTGATGCCATGGCACTCTACCCAGGGGGATAGCTTGAGGCTCCGTCTCAAAAAAAAAAAAAAAAAAAAAAGATTGAGGTCTAAGAAAACACTAAATCTTAACATTAGTCAGTACCAATTTTAAACAATTTGTCCTTTTCTTTATAGGATAGAAAGGATACTATAACTGCATCTTCTTCAAGGAGGCAGGCCCTGACTCATTTTGCCTTTTCTATTGCATAAATAAAAATAAAGTTCAGAGAATTAGAGGAAAAAAGGAAACCAGAGTGAAACATGCCTCTGTTTATGGGACCCAATTTATAAGTAACTGTAGCAAATTCATTATTCTGGAATCTGACCCAGTCAGACCAGAATTCCTTTTACCCAGAAGTGAGGTATATGGACAGCAGGCATGAGCAAGAGATAAGATCTTCTCTTGCTCCTTGAACCTTGTTGTCTGCAGGGAACACTAATGCCTGTTCATCTTCATTGTCACTGCAATTCTCAGTTTATGCATTCATCCCCACTCTCTACTCTGCTGTTTGCTTACGTAATATTCCAGGACTGAAACCCAGTTCATTCATATGGTAGCCCAGTTCTTGCCAGTTTCATAAAAAAAAAAAAAAAATACTCTGGATCTTGCCTTCAGTATTTCCACATGACACTGTGGATATGTGCCTCGGTATTCCCAGATTTCAATATTGCTTGGGCTACATATACTACCTATGTACAGCTTCTTGCTGTTTTACCTCTCCTATAGAATCAGAATTCATGTTTGCATGAAAATGCCTAAAATTTGGTGTATTCATGATAGACCTGTCTGTCCATGCTGTGGATTATTCTTCTGTGGACTGGGTTTTCAATTAGCTGAGGACAGTAACAGAAAACCCAGACCAAACTTGCTTAATGAATAAAGAAATGTATTGGCTTATACGAAGGTATAGTGGGGAGCTCATTCATTTAGTGGCCCAGTTCTGTTTTTGTTCTTGTTTTGTAGTTCCTTTAGATACAGGAATGAACTTAGTAATTTGGTTGGGTAGAAGGAAGGGGAGACAGATGAATAGTAAGCAGTCACCAATTTTCATGACAATGAAATGATTCAGCCACAACATACATATACTCTTCCTTCTTTGTGAAGACATCGTATGTTCTTAGACAGCAATATCCAGTACGGCAGGATCTGAAAGAGAATTGAGATACTGAGTCCAATTGGCAATATCTAGTTCCATTTGTAGAGCAAGTCTCTGGCCATTTTCCTTCATGGACACATTGAAGATTGGCACTGGAGAATTGTCCTCTTTAGTGATGGACATGGCATTTGCAGTCTAGTCCCAGTAGGTAAAAATTTGAGGTTCTGGACACTAGTGGGCTTCAACAATTACAGAGTGCTTTGGGCTAGGCTTCGGATTTCTTTAGCAGTACAACTCCCTTAAATGTTAATGGGCTTTGATATTTTTGCATTCAAGAATTAGCAAGCACGGTAGGCACAGTAGCTTGTCTGGTCAAAGTCTGATTCTTATCATTTCATTCTCTTAGTCTCAAGCTTCTATTTGCTGTTGTTTGCCTTTATCCTTGATTGGCACCTTTATCTTGACCTCTGTCCCAGAGCAATTAAATAAAAAGCCTTAGGTGAAAAGGCACCAAAACTTTCATAATTACTCCAGATTAAATCACATTGGCATCTTCTCAGAGACATGATTAACTACTTCATCAGTTAAAAATGTTTTAGCAGAATGTATTTGAAAGAGGTCTGTAGAGTAGATTATATTGGATGCCAATATTGTCACTTTCTAGGTCTCCTATCATACTATTTTGTTATCAGAACCCTTAGCTTGGGGGTAGAGACTTGGCATTCCTTTCTCTATGAAACTCCACATTAGTGTATTTGAAATAATTCAGATTTAGGTGCACAAAAGGCAAAAAAAAAAAAAATGGTATTTCCTCTCATTCTTTTTCCCCCTTATTTTCAGAAAGCTCAATTTATGATAATCCAGCATCTATCCTATAGACCACATTAAAGGCTGGAAGATTAATCTAGCACAATTTGATGTTCTGATTTTTTTCTTCCAGTCACCCTATGTTTCACCTCTGAAAGTATATAGTTATTTCCTAAGGCAATAGTGGTATCATTTTAAACTACTTTTTTTTTCTTTTTTTTTTTGAGACATAGTCTCACTATGTCACCCTTGGTAGAGTGCTATGGTGTCACAGCTCACAGCAACCTCAAATTCTTGGGCTTAAGTGATTCCCTTGCCTCAGCATCCCAAGGAGCTGGGACTACAGGCACTTGCCACAATGCCTGGCTATTTTTTGTTGCAGTTGTAATTGTTGTTTATCTGGCCCAGCCTGGGTTCGAACCTGCCACCCTCAGTGTATGTGGCTGGCACTGTAGCCACTGTGCTATGGGCGCCAAGCATAAACTACTTTTTAAAATAATTATATAACAGAAACCATCAACTTCTTAGTCCAAGTGGGATTTATCTTTTTCAATGACCCTCTTCGACTTTGATTCAGCACCGCACACTTGATACCAAATTTTGTGTTCACTAGGATAAGAATAGCTACCAGTTACCGAAAACCCAGGTCAGAATATCTTAATAAGAAAAAAATTGAATCATATAACTGGAAGTTGAGAGCTAGGCTGGGCTTCACAAAGCCACCATACTATCTCATCTAGACTAACATAATCCCCTAATACCTTTCTCTGTGCTTCTGAGTGTATACCCCATGGCATTTCACCATAGAGCAGTCACAATGATCTGCTGGAAGTTAAAATCAAATTATGTCATTCTCCCAATTGAAACACCCTAAAATCCTACTTCTTCCTATAGCTTCAGACACCCAATGTCGTATGGCCCTCTAGATCTCTCCAGCCTGGTCTCCCGTTGCTCTTCTCTGAGTGCGCTCCAGCTACACCATTTCATTTTATGTTCTTTCAGCATGACAAGCTTGTTTAGCACCTTGACATTTGCTACTGTTTATACCCAGAATTCTCGCACATGAAGCCTTGTGGGCATTACTTACTTTATTAGTCAGGGTTCTCTAGAGAAACAGAAACAATATGATGTGTAAGAAAGTGATTTATTATCAGTAATTGACTCCTGCTTATGAGGCTAGAAAGTCTAAAATCTACAATTTTGGCCAACAGCCTGGAGACCCAGAAGAGTTAATGGCATAGATGAACTTTCAAGGCCATCACCTAGAGAATTCTCTTTATCTGCTATTCAGGCTTCCAACTGATTACATGAGGCACCCACATTCTGGAAGCAAGCTTCTTTACTCAAAGTTCACTGATTTGATTGTTGGCCAGGGCTCAGTGGCTCACACCTGTAATCCTACTCTGAAAGGTGAAGGTGAGTGGATTTCAGGAGTTTAAGACCACCCCCACCCTGAGCAAGAGCAAGATCTTGTCTTTACTAAAAGAGAAAAACTTCCAGGAGGAACCTGTAGTCCCAGCTACTTGGGAGGCTAAGGCAAGAGGATCACTTGATTTGAGCCCAAGAGTTTGAGGTTGCTGTGAGTTATGATGCCATGGCACTCTACCCAGGGCCACAGAGTGAGATTCTGTCTTAAATAAACAAATGAATAAATAAATGTTAATCCCATCCAAAAACACCTTCCATGATGACATACAATTCACCACTGCACTCACATTTTTTAGATCTATTTTTATCCATTACATTCACAAAAAGAAATTGCTCAAAGCCCTTATTAAATATTGTATCAATTCTTGTCTCCTCTGTTCTTTTACCACATTACTTTACTCATATCTTTTATCAGCATTTAAAATTATATTATATACTTATTTGTTGTATGCTTGCTATCTCTCTCCTTTTATGGAGTATCAGTATTATTCTTGTTTACCAACATTTATATGGATGCTTACATAGTAAATAGTTTAAAAACTGGGGGCAAATTTTTACACCTAGGAGACAAATGAAAAGTCTTTCTTATCCAGAAGGAGAGGACTTGTACACAGAAATAATTGCAAGATTTTTCTAAATAATATTGGCTACAATGCATATTTGTTGTCTTTCATCCTATCCCTTCTCTCTTCCGAAGTGCTGAGAATAGGAGTCTACATCCTTTTTTGCCAACTTACCTCTGCTCAGATCCTACCACGAGAATGTGCTAGTGGAGAGATCAGCTAGTTGGAGGGCAGATAAAGTATTGTTCTTCCTTTCTCTTGTCTTCTCACAGCATTTTTGAATGACTACCCTATTTTCATTTATCAGCAACCCTGCTTCAGCTCAATAGGACCTTTTTTGTATTTCTAGAAGAAGTTACAGGACCACCCTTTCCACAGTTTCAGTGTGGTTTCACCTAGCTAACCTAGCAGGGAAGCACTGAGTGTTCTTCTGTGATTTGATTATACCATTTTATCACTTTTGTTTTCCAAGAACTTGATAAAATGGCTAATTTCAGCAATTACTAATCTCTGGCATATGTTATTTCCTTTTGTTTCTCTTAAAATTTCTAATACATGCAACAATATTCCTGAATGAGAACCTCAAATTTAGGTCTATTGTTTAAAAATCATTAAGAGTGCTTTTGTTTGGAGAGGAAGGGTGGTTTTGGAAAATAGACTTCAAAGATGGGATTCTTTGGTTTAGGGACCTGTAGAAATCAAATATAATGATGACCTTATTACCCTTGGAAAATGGGTTGCTGCTAAACTATGACATGCATGCAGTGGCATCACATTTACCAACTTGTTGTCTGTTGTTTCATTAGATGAAAGGCCTACGGAAGGCAAAGCTTTGTGGAATGGAGTGTTTAATGCATTCAACTGCTGTAGTAATAATGATAACTGCTAAAGACAATAGCACAAGATTTCACTTTTGAGAATCCGCTGGATTGCTTATAGAGAGAAATTGAGAAGACTAAAGCTTTAAAATCTTAGTTCAAGATGGGTCAGAGAATCAGAGAAATTTTACTGTGGTCTCAAAAGAATCTCTCATTTATTATAGTTGCAGGGGAGATCAGAAACCCCAACCCACATCTAAAAGTGAAAATTCCAGAATTACAATGTAAGCTGAATTCACTGCCTTACCATGTATCTTATGTGAAATTCAGAGCACATCATCTTGTGTAAAAATTGTGGAAAAGAATGGAACTCTGGGATTTTACACTGAGACATTTAGGTAGACATAATATTAGGACCTTGATCCCACAAATCTTACTGAACTTCCAGTGTTAGAAGAAATAGTTCCCCATATCTAAGGATATCAGTATTTTTTTAATTTGGAAACCCTATAATAACCTCCTGTGAGAACGTTTCTTTAGAAATGGATGCCTATTCATAAGACCTATCTCCACCATTCCTCACTGCTTTCAAGCCTGCAACTGGAGTCAGATTTAGGCATACATCTGGTGTACAAGTGTAAAATTTTACCCAGGTGGGACATGACATACATAAAAATTAATTGTAAGATTATTTTGTTTTACTCATTTTAGTTTATATTTTCAGAATATGTATGGGAATGAAATCTAAAGATTTTGGAACAAAGGGAGATTTACAGAGATTCTACATTCAATGTGCTATCTTGAGGAGCTAGTAGTGACTCAACTGTGAACACAACATCAGACTTTACCATTGCTTATGTTCACTGACACTGAGAGTGCTCAACTTCTCTGGCATGAAATGGAAGAAAGATTCCAAGGCTTATGCAGGTAAAAATAACTGAGTGCATTTACTGTTTGCACTTTGGTCTTCCCCCACCACAGCTGACACTCTCTTCCTTCATTTAGATATTGAGAAATGCATTAGTGATGAAAGTGCCAGAATCCTCAAAACTCTATGACTGAGGGGGTGATGTGAATGTAGATGGAATAAGATTGCTTATGAACTGATAATGATAGATAATGGTTGAATAATTGTACTGTTATTGAAGATTGAAGAAAGTGAGTTTTATAATACTTGATTTTTTTTATGGCTGCAGATGACATTGGAAGAGGCCAGCTGTGAAAGAGCTCCATGATTCCAGTAGATACCATAGTAATTCTGAATATCAGAAGCCAAGAGGCATTGGTTAACTACTGCAGAAAAGGTATATGTGATGCTTTTGTATTGGATTCTAATTTCCTAGCATATTCAGTGCTCGATCAATGGGCTCGTGTGCAAAGTGCCCATAGTGACAGGTAAGACACTCTGTAAGAGTCAATAAAATGGATCTTCTCTTACCAAAGTCATTTGACTACCATCCTGACTAAGTGCACAGAATTCAACAGCAGAGGTCAAGCTTAGATCTTTTATCCTTGTGAAGATTACCAGCTGGGAGCAGAATGATTGCTTTGGATATCTTCTTGCTTGAATCCAGAAACAAATTTGTCCTTACTGGAGCTGCCACTTATTATAGTTATTTCACCTCTTTTTCCTGCTTCCAATGCCTCTTATAGCACCCATATCAAGAGTTTTTGGAGTGCCTTATTCACCATCACAATATCCCATGCAATATTGCTCTTGACCAAAGAACTTAGTACAAATAAAAAAAAAGTGCATCCAATAGTGTCATATAGTTTATTCATCTTACCAGATACATATTGGCTTGTAAGCAACTACCTTAATAGAAATACAGAGTCTTACTGAAGTATTAGATACAGTGCCAGCTGAGAGAAAATTGTCTACCAATTTTGGGCCTTCCCTATACTATGTGGTATCATTTTTTTATCAGATATCACATATGATATTGTTTACTCTAATATATCAAATAAGAGGAGAAATGAACCACTACAACTTTGGGCAGTGTTGGTTGGGAGGGCTTATTTTCATAAAGAATAATATTTTAAACATTGGACATAATTCTTTCATTGAAATGAAAGTTGAACCTCTATCTGACCCTTTTGGGCTCCTCATTTCACTAAACCAACAAAAATCTAAGGGATTACCATGATTTCTGTTGTGATTTAACCTGAGAACCAAGAGGAAGTTGCGTTGCTACTCTATAGTGGAAGCAGGGAGAATTATGTCTGAGACTAAAGACGTTTCTGGAGTGCTTTAGGGTTCAATGGGAAAACTTAATGGAAGCTTAGATAACCCCAAAGGGATAATTTTGCTAAGGACTCAGACTTTCAGGAATTGAATTTGTCTCTCACCATGTAAGAACCATATTAACTGAGATTGTAGCTAGAAATGGGTAGAAGATGAAGAAAAATGTTCATATATGAGAACTAAAACATAACACTTTACATTTATAGATATTAACTAATTTCTTTCCTTTCCCTCTTTTAATATAATAAGTAATGATATTGTCTAAATTTATAATTTAATCTTTAGGGAACTGAATATCCAGGTCGTCTTGGGACTTTGGATGAAAACCCATAGATAGATATGTGACACAATTTTATGTTTTACACTTTTGGGGAGAAATTGAGAGTATCTTTTCTTATGCAAAGGGTAGTTGCATCTTGATAAGGAGAAATGTCATGTCTTTGTCATTTCTGCTGTACTAAAGTGTACACGTAACTAGAAGGGGGTATATAAAGGCTGAATTGCCAAAGAGTTTAATGATTTGATTATTTGCCTACTTTTGCTCATCCTCTTTCCCTCCATTCTTTACTCTTATCTATGATTTTCTGGTTGGAGGGGCTATTTATTAAATTTTACAGGCTCTATTTCTATTCAGTTTCTTAAGTTATATCCATAGGAGACACTAGGAAAAGAGCAGAAGGCAGGGAGAAGAGGGACACTAGTAGGATTATGTATTTCTTTCTGGCAACACCCCTGGATGTAGATATACCCCTTCAAGGGCCACAGTTTCAGCCACAGTACCTCCCCTTTCATAGCTTCAGGACTGACTCTATTGGCCACGCCTTGGAGGCCTCCCCTCCAGCTGCACAGCCTTAGCATTGACAAAGCCACTTCCACTCTCATGGTTCATACCCTGGACCCAGTAGATACTTTTTGAAGTTGCTAACCTTTGGTTTACTTCATTTTCTCCCTGTCACTCTCCCAACCCTTTCAACACCTGTGGACTAAATGTTATTGTTTGAACTGCCTGTAGTTGTTTATTTTTTCCCCATGACCTGAAATGATGCAATCATAAAATGACTGTCATTTCCTTGCTTTACACTCATATGCAATTAAGATCCAAAGAAAAGTGGACATTTTTTTTCTATTAGATATCTTTGAAAGAAAGTTATTTTTTGGAAGCCATCAAAAGCTTCTATTTTTATCCCGTGTGCCCCAATTCCCTGATCAATTTTTATATCAAACCCTGTGGCTAGGGAATGAATTGTGACAAGAGCTGAGACTTGAATTTCTGAACTTTTCCATACAATTTTATGCTTTACGATAGACAAGGTTACATGTAATTCTCCTTAGACAAGGCCTGGACCTAGAGCCAGAGGTGAGATTATTCTCAGCCTCAAGCATGTGGGCTTCAAGGTGGAGAGATGCACAGGTATTAGTCTGGAAATAGAAGTGGATACTAGATAAGCAATAAATAGTGTGCTCTGCAAGCTCTCACTACATTCTGTTGCACTTATCTCTGGAGTTGGTTTGCCTCATTAAACAATGATGTCATTGATGGCACAAAGTGTGTCTTTTATCTAAATAATCAGCCTTGAAAATTATGACTGTCACCTAATATGTAAAAGTGTCAAAAGTTTCTTGAGTGGATGAATGAATCAATATGCCAGAGCTTTTGAATATTTGTTCTCAACAAGGTTGAATTTTAGCCTCTAGTAAGAATAGCAAAATAATGCACACTGCAAACAGGTACTGGAACAATAGTATCTATAGGATTGAAGATCTGGGTGTTCCATCCTCTTTATATTTTTTTTTTAGCCAGAAAAGCACCTTTTCAAAAAAAAATTAGAAGAACAGAATTCATGCTTGCATGTGTGCATTTTTATATAGAATATACACATTCCTGTATTTATGACATTACTTGTGTAGATGCAGGTAGTTTAAATCTGCATTTAATGAAATACTCCTTTTTTTAAGCCCGTATAGGTCCTTTGCAAAGTATTTTAGTGTATATGTTATAAGTTGACATGAAATGAGTCTTCTTCATCCATATCTGAGTTGAATTAATAAGTTAGTGCTTTATCTGTTAAGGAGGAGGAGTCATTGTTTTTCATCCATCAGTAGGGAGGCAGCAGGGCACTGGATGAGCAGTGTAGACCTGGATCGAGAGTGCACAGGTTATAAACTCACCTCTGCCACCAGCTAACTCCGAGACCTGGAGCAAGAATTATACCTAGAGCCTTAAATGTAGTGAGGGCTTTTCACATCATACTCAGAATCCCTTAATCTTGGACTTCTCAGTCACCAGAACTATGAGTCAAATAAAGTTCTTTTTCTATAAATTACACAGTTTCGGTTATTCCAAGATAAGTATTTTAACTCAAGGAAGAACAGACATAAGCTCATACATAAGCTGTGAGAATCAAACAACAGCAGAGCAAAGTAAAAACTAAGGGACACTTCCCAAACCACACTCTTTAGAACGCTAGCTCTGAGACACTGTGAGAGAGGGCTCCCTGATCAAGTAAGTATGGGAAACATTACATATTATATATTTCTCTTAGACAAACTTCATGTATATCACCATCTTCTATGTATTTGTAAAATAAATCCTTAAAATGCATTTCTCCCAGTGCTTTTTCAATAAGATTTCTATAGGTAATCACTTTTAAAATAACTTTGCAATGATGGACTGGAAAGCTGTGATTTTGACTTGCTCACTGTGCTTTCCCATCCCCTTCCTCAAAGTCTTTTTGGGAAAAGTTTATTCTCCTGGATGTGGTCACAAGAGTGAGCATATGAATCAGAGTGTGTTCAAATATGAGCACAGGCCCCCAGCAAGTTTAATCAAAGGCTTTACTATGAAAAAAAAAAAAGATGGCACCATGGATCTATCTGAGTCGCATGTACATATATTTTACAATTCTCCAATAGGTAACTCAAAATCCCTCCTTTGCTCACATGAATTTAAATAGGATTATAGTTGCTTGCCATTGAAATAATTCAGACTGGAAGTATTCCTCCTTACAGCAATACTCAGAAAAAGGTGCTCCAATGTGACAGTTGAGAGTAAAATGATACAATTTAAAAATTTATTAAATAGCAGCAGCTCAAGATTTCCCTTAAAGGAAAAATGGGTCTATTAGGGAACATGAAGTGGAGAGTGACACATTTAATATAAGACATATTATAGGTCATTCTTTCTTTCTTCTTTATTTTATTTACTTATTTATTTTTTTGTAGAGATGAGGTCTCACTATGTTGCCAGCCTGGTCTAAAATGCCTGGCCTCAAGAAATCCTCTAACTTTGTTCTCCTAAAGCACTGGAATTACACTCAAAAGACCATTGTGAAAGTGTTGACAGGTGTCTGCTGTGCTGCTTCCTGGATGTGTGTGGAATCAATTCCTTTCTGTGCTCCTGCAGGTTGGTGGAATTCATTTGCATATCCTTGTAGGACTGAGGTTCCAGTTTCCTTGCTGGCTATTCTCCTGGAGTTATTCTTAGTTTCTAGAGACTGCCCTCATTCTCTGGTTTGTGGGCCCCTTCCAAGGACAGGAAAGTCCCTCTCATGCTTTAAATCCTTTTGACCCTTCTCTGTCTGCCTCACCTCTCTGATGTACCTCTTTTGACTCCGGCCAGATAGAGGATCTCTGGCCACTTTTAAGAGCACATGGGATTAGATTAAGCCCATCTGGTAATCCAGGATAATCTTACCTTCTAATAGTCCATAACCTTAATTACATCCGAAAGTAATTTGGCATTTAATATGACATAGACACAGGTTTAAGGGATTGGGACATGGAACTCTTTGGGGTCCACTATTTTGCTTACCACCTTCTACCTGTATAATGTTGCAGTTGAAGTGTTTCAGCATGGAAAAAGGAAAAGATTTACATGTGGCTCCTAAAATATTCCTTATGTTTACCTGGACACATATGGTGACATTATACTATGCAAACAGAATTGCCTAGAAAATCAAATAAAAATATGCCTCTAAAAAGGAAAATTACAGTTAGAAACTACTGCTATAAAATAAAAATTCCAAGACAGATTATTTTATATTTTTAATAGTGAAAGATGTACATAGAAACACAAATAAGAGTTTCATTGGTTATGTTTTTCTTAGATGAAAGAAGAAACCTGCTATTGTATTTGTGGGAACAAGCTGGACCATGTTTGAAGAAATCCTGGGGTACAATTGATATATGTAGTATAACAAATATAAGCCCTTAAAGGATGCAATCGCCACAACAGCTCTATTCCTAATTGACAACATTTAGAAGCAAGCGAGATGTCCTTCAGCATGTGAAATTGTGGTATATCCACCCTGAAATATTATTCAGTGCTAAAAAGAAAAGAGGCAGCAATCCATGAAAATACCTGGAGGAAACTTACAGCACTTTACTAAGTCAAAGAAACCAATCTGCAAAGACTACATATTGTATGACATTCTGGAAAAGGCAAAATCACGGCGATAGGAAAAAGCCCAGTGGTTTTGGAAGAGTAAGGGGTGAGCACACGCAGCAGAGGGTTTTTAGGGTAGTGAAACTATTCTATATGATGTATGAAGGTGGATACATGTTCTTATACTTTTTCTCAAAACCCACAAAACATACAAAACCAAGGGTGAACTTTAATGTAAACTATGAAGTTTGGCGATATAGATGTTTCAATATAGGTTCATCATTTCCAACAAATGCACTGTTGTTGGCATGGGAGATTAATAGCGGGAGTGGCTGCACCTGTGTGGGAACTCTCGGTGCCTTCAACTAAATTTTGCTGTGAACCTAAACCTGCCCTAAAAAATAGAGTCTATTAGGAAATGAAGTTGTTCAAGAGGATTTGATAGACAAATTTCTCAATCTGACAGATTGAATGAAGGTCTGAGGGCATAGAGACCTGACACTTAAATGTATAAGCACTTCAGATAATTTTATTTAAGATTGTCATTATTGGTTTGGAGTCTCTTCTAAAAATCCACATGTCATAGCCTTCCATTTTGAATTGGATTTTAGTTACATACCATTTTTTCTCCGGGTAAAAACAATACTGTACATTTAACTATGCTTATTTTGCTTGCTATTTATATTGGATTAAATCTTTAGTATGAGTGGGGAAGAGGAAAAAACTGAATATTTTTCTGAGAGCTGTATATGTTTATGTCACTGAAATGAAGGACAACACTTAAATCAAGGAAACTGAAAACAGAATCACAAGCAGTCTCAAACAAAAGAAATAAAGGTCGAAAAATCCCCTTGGTTTAGAATAGGAACAAACAAAATGATAGCTTTTTAGTGTCTAATGATAGCCATTACTTATAACAAGTATACTTAGACTATCAGAGAAAAATAAATATGGCTAAAGTAATACTCAATTTGCGTGTTCCACAGGGTAAGCTGAGAGAGGATGTCCTTAATTCAAAGGATAAAAGAATTAGTAAATTTATTGAAGGCAGGGAACAAAAATCTCAGCTGCCATTTGCCTGCTGGTGATTTAAATGCATTGCTTGAGTTATTTAGAACTACTATCTGATTGACAGACAACAGTTTGGTGCATTTTGAAGGAGAATAAGGGAGGCAAAGGTCTGAGATATCAGGAATGACTTTTATGCTACTCTTTATTAACTCCAATTTCAAGCAGTTGCATGGAGGAAAAAACTTCCTTTTTTTTTTTTTTTTTTGTAGAGACAGAATCTCACCTTATCGCCCTGGGTAAAGTGCCATGGCATCACACAGCCTACAGCAACTTCCAAGTCCTGGGCTTAAGCTATTCTCTTGCCTCAGCCTCCTGAGTAGCTGGGACTACTGGTGCCTGCCACAACGCCTGGCTATTTTTTTTTGTTGTCGCAGTTTGGCCGGGGAAGGGTTTGAACCTGCTGCCCTCAGTATATGGGGCCAGCTCCCTACCCATGGAGCCACATGTGCCTCCCAAAACTTTCAAATATTTTGCAAATAACTTTTAAATGTCTCTCAATAATACCTTATCATCTTGAAAGTCACTGCAAAACAAAAACGAGGGAAATTTCATTTTGACAAGACTCTTGGTCTATATTAATCTTTCTGTTTTCTGCCAATGAAAACAAAGAATTATAAATGTAATACTAATTAAAACCACACAAAATACTATAAATGAATCCTCTGAACTTTAAAGAGATGAACGTGTCTGATTTCTCTTTGGCCTGTATTTTTTAGTCTACCCCCTTCAGCCTGAATAGAGAAGGAAAAGTCATAGTAATAACAAAAAGTAATAACAGGTCAGTCTTTGAGCACATGCTCTACCTACCTCTTTTTAATAGGGTTACCTTACCCTTTCCACATTCTTGGACCATTTAAAATTGGAGGTGTCCTCTGCCTCCAAAAAGATAACACATAGCAGTACATGTAGTATGCACCATCTCTGTTTTATTTAAGTACCTGGTTGGCTAAACCCCATTTTAACCACCTCGATGGCTAAAACTATACCCTCTAAGTATTTGCCATGCCTCTAAGTACGACCCATTCTTTCTTCAAACTTTAGCTGAAGGCCTACTTTTCCCTACCTTTTCTATTCCATAGTATGCTTTTTTATTTTTCCACGATGTTCAAATCTTCTGACACAAAGTCTTTGGCACTCAGCATCTACTTCTTGAAGGACATCCTGGACCTTCCTTAGTTTGTTTCTCCTGTTCTATAGGCAGAACCCAAGAAAAACGCTTGCTAGTGGGTATTTGCGGTATCACTGTCCGTGGTCCTGAAAAGGAGTTGAGGGGTTAAAGTTTTCTTAGGCTTACATCTAGTGACTCTTGTCTTTTTTTTCCCAGGAATTTTTAAATTGGTCAAGTGGTGGTGACAAGAAAAAAGACAGCCAAGAATATATTGGAAGAGACAGATAGGGGAATGGACAGAGATAACGCTCTCATGTTATTGCCTGGAGAGAATAAAAGACACTTGCGTTTGATATGATTTTCAATTGCAGATGCCAACTTGGGAACGAGAGGGAGGAGGAAAAATAGCTGACACAGCCAACATTGAAGGAAACTGAAAAAAAAAGCGCGTGCACTAAGTGACATAAAGCTGTCCAAGTGTTGGCATGAACAAACGCATTGATGCCAGTGGGTGAGGATACCAGACAGCGTGTTGTGAATGAAGCATCAGTTGTGTCATACAACTGCTATAGATTTTGTCTTTGTTTTTTTCTCTTGGGTTACAACAAAACAGAAATCGTCATTTGGCACTGCAGAAGAACAAAGATGATCGCAACTTACGTTTCACATTTGATGTAGCTATCTTCCTACTTTCCTCCCAGCACCTCTGTAACAGTTACATTCCACCACCATGGAGCCCCAGTTGTTGGTGGCTGGCAGGGATACGCTCTCTACCCACTCTAGGTAAGTTTCCCAACTAGAGTATAACCTCCGCGGGGATAAACCCTGGGTCTCAACATTTTTTTTTTTTTATTATCTTAGAACGCCTAACAAGAAGAGTGTCTGGTACAAATTAGGGGCTCGGTAATATCCTTAGAATCAATAAAAGAATCACTTTGCTTTCCACGGAGACAACATTCAACAAAGGCTTGTTAAGTGAGCAAATATTCCATCGGTTTTATCCTCTTCTCGGTTCTTATAAAGTCCAATCCTTGTCCCTTCAGAGCTGTAGGTGCTAACAAATGTCCCTTCCGCGTCAGTCGCTACCTTCACTGCGCTCTGCCGTGCCCCCCTGCTGCCACGTGTCGGACGCCTGCGGGGTTGGCCCTTCTTTCCTACTCTGCGACAGCCCCCCCATCCCATCTCTCCGGCCCTCTCCTGACGGTTCCGCACCCAGTGCCTCTCCCAGGGCCTCAGAGCTCCTACAATTCAGCTCTAGGGCCCCGCCCGCAGGGTAACGCGGTTGTCATGGACACGGCACCTGCGCCCTACGGCGGTGCCCCTTCGCCGGCGTCCCCTCCCCCCACCTGCGGCGCACAACCGGCCCCGCCTCCCAAGCTCCGCCCCGCCCCGCCCTTTCGGGCGCTCCCCAGGCCGCGCGCGCCCGCACCCCGCCGTACCTTTCCCAGCCCCGTGGAACCGCGGGGCCGCGAGGGCGCGCGAGCGAGAGAGCGGCCGCGCAGGCGCACTCTCCGCCTCCCCTAGCGGCGATCCGGGCCGCTGCCGCTCGCGCTTGGGCTGGACGCGGGGCGGGCGGGGGGAGGGGGGAGCGGCTTCGCTTCCAGCCCCGAGTGAGGCGGAGACCCGGGCGGGCGGGCAGAGCAGGCGGCACCGCACCTCGGCCAGAGGCGGCTGCAGCAGCTGCTGCCCTTGTACCCGCTGCCGCCGCCTCAGTCCCTTCTGTGGTTAGCACTCCAGTTGCTGCGAACGGGCGAGAAAGAGGAGGAGGCGAGAAACTCCCACCGACCCACAGAGGTGAGTCCCGGGCAGAGCATCCTCCATCCTTGCCTGTCTCCCTCCCTCCCTGCTTCCCTCCCACCCTCTCCATCCCTCCTCCCTCCCTGCTCCACAGCCCTCCCTCCCTCATCCTTCCCAACATCCCTCTCTCCTCTCCCCTCCTTTCTCCCTTCCAGCCTTTCTTTCATCCCTTTCTTCCTCTCTCCCAGCCCCACTTCCTTCCCACCCTTTCTTTCTTCCTCGTCTTCCTTTCAGCCACTCGCCCTAGAGCGCAGCTCTGCATCCTTTTCCTCTTGTCTCCATCTCTCTGACCCCCCTGCTTTCATCACCCCTTCCCCGTTGGGAGGGTGGGAGCGTCCCTTGCCTGCTACAACTGTCCGGATTCAGGGGGTTCCTGAAAATTGGGTGCATGTACTGAGAGACACACTCTTGCACAGCGGAGCCCTGCGGGTCCCTAAATTACTAGGATGAAGGGTCAAGTTGGATAGAGTACTGGGAACTGAAAGGAGAAGAGAATCGAAGAAGAATCTCTGGATTTGTGCTGTATTAGGGTGGGGGTGGGGAGGGTTGTCACTTAGACATGTTGCCAACAGTCCCCCCCACCCCTCTTCAGCAGTCCTCCCCCCCCCCCGGGAATTACATATTCCCAGTATGTGTTTCACTAATTTAAAATCCTGCTTTCCCTGCTTTGATTGTCTCCATGAGAAACCACAAGGAAAAAGAAGAGAGGATGGGAACAAGAGAGAAAGAGGGGAGGGGAAGCAGAAGGGTGGTGGCGGTGGAAGCTTGTATGCTTTTTCCCCTAGGCCTCTTCGGATTGACATTTTCAAACCACCCGCCTAATATTTGGCTTGGAATTGAACCCATGTGTCCTTGGTCCTGTCACTACCTACTTCAAAGGCAGAAACTCTCTAAACTTTAATGCTTGTGCACCACAGCATTATTTTTGGAATGTTTTGCTCAGCATACAAAACACCAAGAAAGAATGGTTTAGGAAAATAGGAAGCAGGAGGGCGGAAGAGATGCACTTTTGTTCATCATGGGTTAACTTCGAAGCAGGATAATGGTTAGACAGTTTTTGGAGCAATGAGTTTATACTCCGCATGCTTGTAAATATACCATTTAAAGAGCATTAGTTGTGCGCCTTTAACAGATACCTTTACCCCTTCTCATCCGTTTTATAGGAATCCTGAAGATGTTTTAAAGTGAGACTTGCTGTGTAATTCTGTTTGTGGTTTACACCAATGGAAAAGTTGAATTAGCTTCAGGACCATTGTTAATAATTGAGAATTTCAGCAGGGTTTGCATCACTTATTTTCAAAAAATGCTCCAATCTACAGTGGTCTCTTTAGCTTACATTCTAACTCAGTATATCACACGTATTAGTGATAACTTGGCAGTTCTTTTTACAAGCATTACTGCTGAAAAGTTATTTGTACATGGCGGGACAGCTGTGGTTCCGAATGTTTCGCATATTTATCATCTCAGAAGGGTTTAACACTGTACATATCAATCAAAACTAAATATTTTGAAGCCTCTGTTTTATCCTATTTAATTCTTCTTTCAAAAAAGCACTGCCAGCACCCCAAACGTTAACATCTATCGAATAGCTGTGTTGTGTTTAAGAGTGTGGGTGAGGGACCAAAATTAATGGTGGATTCACTGAAGATGCCAGTAGGAAACTATGCTGTGGAACAAATTATTGATTTTTTTTCTTTTCATTTAAATGATGTGACAGTAGTGCAATATGCACTTTTGAATTTTATGGGAAGGTAAAGTAGGAGTTGAGATGAAGAGAATTGTCTTCCTAAGTGATTGAGTGCTGATAGGATGAAGAGCTGATGCAGTAAATCATCTGGGTCAGGGTTGGGGAAGTGTGTAATATTAGGAATGATGGACCTCCCTCCCCCAGCTCCCCATGGTAGGAATGCAGTTCCATTAATGGCTTGGCTGACTGTTTGGCCATGTAGGAAAAGCTGGAATTATCAGTGTCACCAACATTCTAATGCAGAATTATGGTCAACCCTCTGTGTATTGGAATGGTTACATTACTTAATAATGAACTTCTAGATAGGGATGTTTTTTATTGTTGGTGTTTCCCTTTCCCTAGAATGCCATGAAGCTGGTGAAAGACTTCTGTATTAGTTATATCTGAGCATAATGAGTTACTTTTAACTAAGTACTTTCCAAATGAATTTCTTCCTACCAAATCTGTGTTATTATTTGTGAGTTTTCACAATTGTGAGTGTGGACAGGAGGCAGTCAACCTCACTCAGCTGTACTCTTTTTTTGTTGCAGTTTTTTTGGTTCTCTTTTGAAGAGTGATGTGGGTGTACGCCCGGGTTTTTAATACTGTGCTTACTATTGCAAGTCAGGCACCTTTTATTTGTTTCCTTTGTTTGTAAACATTTGTCCACATAATGGAAACAGAATATACAAAGTTATTAAAGAATAATAAAATAAAATGACATTTTGTTTAAAGCAAAATTTGAAGAGAGACTTGAGGAAAACTAAGAAAATGTGAATTTTAGAAGAGGAAAAGAGTGTCTTTAAAGAAGCAGCTTGCCACACTGACCATATCAAGTTTACAGATAAAGACTGATTTCCACTGAAGGAGCTCATGTGGAGAGAGGCTTCTGCCTTTCCCTGACTTGACCTTTAAGAATGTATGGTACAAATAAAGAGTGATAGAATATCTCATGGACCACTATAGGAAATGTACTGAATATATTCTATGTACTTCCCTCCCACAGAGCTTTTAACAGCTGCTTAACCGTACGCTAAGTCCTATGAGATATTCCAAAGAGGTAGAAAGATGTAAAAGACACTCTCTTTGACCTCAGCTTACTGTCTTGCTGGGGAGAACAGGCGTTTGCATGAGGTCATATTTCACAGAGGCAAAGAACAAGCTCTTTGGCGAGAGCTTTAGATGTGGGTGCAGCCTCTACTGCTTAGCAATGGCTGTGTTCTTGTGTACTGTTTAAATATTTTTCTTCATCCATAAAATGGGATTGTGCTAGAGTGTGATCCATGGGTTTGTTTTAAAGCTTAACTGTGCTTAGCAAAGTACTTGGTACAAACAAAACATGTATTAAGTAAATATTATTATAATTGGAGAAAGGGTTTAAAAACATTCCAAGATAATATATGATTATGGTGCTAGAAAGATGAAGGAGCAAGTAAGTACGAGATGAATACTGAAGAAAAGAAATGTCTGTGTGACAGAGAAAATGATAATATTCAATAGTAGTCCTAGAGTTTGGACGGAGATTTCTGGGCATGATTTTGTGCAGGGTGGGTACCACAGCTGAAACCAAAGCAGAGAAAGAGGAAAAAGCATGGTGTTGGTGGAACATTAGGGAGACTATTTACTGGAATATTTGGCATTCAGGTGAGTGTATTAAGCAGTGCTATACATGGAGTCAAGGAAAACAATGCTATCACTGGGCTAAGCCAACTTGTTGTAGTGTAGGATCCATTTTTTTTTGCAGAAGGTTCAGCTACCCAGGGAGTTTGTTTTAGCTCTTTGTCAACCTAAAGCCCAATCCCAAGGCACAGAATTCAAGAGAATCCAGAATATTCTTTTTAGTCTTTTCTTTGAACTTCAAGGCAAAGGGAAGATTTGACATTTGCTGAGAAACAAAGATTTAATATTATGATTATCATGACTTTACCTTGTTTTGCCTTAATTAGTGAATATTCCAGGACTATAGCTTGGAATATAATAATAAAGATTGTTTTATTTTGATATCTATGAAGCCAGTACCTGTTAGGCTATCTGTGTTTCCAGGGTTTTTATTTAAACTTTATTGTAGACTTTTCCTAATTATTGAAGTCCCTTTTTATTGATGTTCCAGATTATTATAATTTCAAATAGATTATGATCTTTCAGGTTCTTTGTTTTCTTTTCTTTTCTTTGTTGTGAGACGGATGGGTGATGAGGACAGAGGGTTTGTCTAGGAACTTGCATTGAACAAATTAAATATCTGCTCAGTGTGGGGTGACAACCATTCATTGGCTATATCTGTTGGAACACCTTTGTTTTTATTTGAGATTCACAAACTATTCTGAAAAATTTATCCATGAAATAAATATTCAATGATATTCATGTTGTGTTCGTGTTTAATCCACTTTAACAGAAGTAATTTCATTGCTTTCTCCCACATATTCTCCTTATATCTATTTCTTTGCAATTCTAATAATACATACAATTGATCTCATGAATATTGTCTTAAGATATATTCATCATAAACATGGAAATATTTCCAAAAGCTGGCATGATGATAGACTGTAGCATTTTCATTTTGTATTTTGTGATTTTTCTCGTATTTTAAAAATTCAGAGGGTCTAAATAAAATATTTCCAGGTATCTTATATCTAGTCAGTTTTAGATAAATAGACCAGAGATTTTTGAGAAATTTTACCTCTAGACATTTTTATTTTCATCATCAGTGAATTTTTACCTCAGAACTGATTTTTTTTTTTTTTTGGTGAGGGTTGGATTTGAACCTGCCACCTCCGTCATATAGGGACGGTGCCCTACCCTTTTGAGCCACAGGTGCTGCCCCTGAATTTTATACCTCTTCAAAACTATTACTTATAACACATAACAAAAAAGCCCAAATTGATAGTTTGATTTACATAGCTTAGTTTTTAGGGGTTTAGTATTGAAAAGGATTTTACTATTACTTTTATTTTAAAGCTGTTATCTGCATATACAAGTATTAGGTCATTACGTTCAGGTATTAGGACAATATGCATTAACAAATGTGAGAAAAGCAGATGTGTGCCCCATGAGTCACAGTGGTGACCAAAAGGGGAGGTGGAGTTAGGATAAGACAGAATGAATTAGCATTAAGTGTTTTCTATGTTTTTGCTGTCATGCTAATACAATCTATGCTTTAGTTAAAACGAGTATAAATTTCAATGATCAGTTTTTAAAACCAGAGCATGGCTGAAAAAAAATGATGTAAAATCATGTGGCTATTTTTCAGTATGTTGCTATTTTTCAACATCTGGGTCTTTTGTTTGCTTGGTTGTTTGAGGGGAGCCGAATAGTACAGTTGTAGGGCATATGGCATATTGAGGGGGAGATGTAAATCACACCATATCCTAACTTGTTCAATGTTCCTGCATTCATTGAGGGTTAGGATAAAATAAATAATTTAGTTTTATATTATCTCAAGGGTCTCAGAGCCATAATAGAAAATTAATAGGAAGCTTCTCAGATGTTCATGTTATGTAAATTGGGTTTATGTTGTTCCTTATGGATTTGCAGTAAATCCAAGTTCGTTCTTTCTTTAAGGCCCCTGATGTTTTAGAACTAAAGTCAGGAACTCTCCATGGTATGTTGTCAATATGTTCTCCCACAAGCCATTCAAAAACTACAGTGACCCCAGAAATCACCAGAGGTTGATCATCTGAGGCTCCCATATTTTAATTGTGAAGATTTAGTGAAAACTTAGTCTTCTAAGTTTAACTTAAATTTATAAGGCCTGAAGCAGTTGTTAAATATCATTAATCCATTTTTTAGTGAGTAAGGAGAAATGCCTGTTAACCACTTCAGAAAGAGTTTATTGTCTTCACCTGTTTCTAGGAAAAAGTAGTTTATCATTCTTGGGAGTTTACCTCTTTGTTCTGTGTTTTTAGGCATTGATACCTGTCAGAGTAATTTCACAAGGTATGATTGTTTTTTTTTTTTCTTTTTTCTTTTTGCCCCTAATGTGCAGAACTACTATAAAGAAGTATATACAGAACTTCAATTTACTGGGGAAAATAAATCTATGTCTAACTTCATCTCTCTACCCCACTTATACTTTCTACGTATTTTTTTAAACATATTACCTAGCATGAATTCATTCAACAGTTTTTTTTTTTTAAATAACTACTCAGTGTAGAGCATTGGGCTAGAGATTATAATTTTACAAGTACCTTAAATCATCACAGCTTCATTCCTCCTCCAGGTAGAGTAACTATCATAATCAACTAGTTCGATGACTAGACAAGCCTCAAACTCCTGAAACCTTATTCATTTCACCTGTATTTTAAGTGACTTGGGCTACAAGATATATAGACAACAAGCTATAAAATTCTATAATTCTACTTGTGAGTTGCCTTTATAATTTCAAGGTATAGTGATTTATTTTCCACTGTGTCCTATTTGGTTTTTTTTTTTTTCTTTTTGGAACAGAAACTGCTACTACACTAAAAGAAACTTTAACTTCTTAAAGAAACTTTTTTTTTTCTTTTGGAACAGAAACTGCTACTATACTAGAAGAAACTTTAACTTTCTTTAAAGAAACTTAAACTTTATCAGGGGCATATGATTTCCTTTCTCAACAAAATTGCACATGCAGCTTCGTAGAGGTTCTGTGCTGAAGGAGAACTAAGAAGTTTGGTGTTTCTTGCTCTCCGTGTCTTTCTCTCTTTGTTCTGAAGGTCCTTTCTGCATTGAAAGAAGTAGTCAGTTGATCCCACCATTTAGGACAAGCCCAGTCTGTGGTTGACTTATTCTAGTAATGCTGATGCCTGTGAAACACTTTATGGCATTTACTCATTTAGAATGAGGAAATGTTAAGA
This sequence comes from Galagoides demidoff, assembly GCA_963574575.1. Classification (NCBI taxonomy): domain Eukaryota; kingdom Metazoa; phylum Chordata; class Mammalia; order Primates; family Galagidae; genus Galagoides; species Galagoides demidoff. The sequence continues at coordinate 7,681 of CAUYQV010073510.1, read as the reverse complement.
AGTTATATATGCTTTAAGGTTACTATCTCTGCCTCAGGCATAGTAAAGCCTTGACTGTCCCCTAAATCTTACTTCATAGGACTTACTTCACAGTCTTGGTCACCAGCCTTCCTACCAATCCAGCTCCAAATTCCCATTACAGTTTTTTCATCAAGTGTGTCTTATGTATGTCTTGTATGTCTTATGTCAAATAAAATGCACCCATTTTAAGTGGTTTGTTGTATATGGATAAACACATCTGTGTAACCATGACTGGAATTAAAATCTGAAGTATTTCCTTTCCCCTAGGAACTTCCCTGGTTACTGATTTCCTTTCTATCTCTGTACGCTAATTTTGTGATATGCGATGTTTTTTCCTGATCTGGAAGAGAATATAGGTTTGAATCACAAAATATGTGATCCTTTTTGCTTTCCTTCTTGAATTGAGCTGATGTTTTTGAGATTTGTCTATGATTTTGAATATATAGACTTCTAGAAGAAACCATAGGATAAAATCTCCATAATTTTGGATTTGGCAATGGTCATGTAGGACTCATAAAGGATTAATCACAAAATTTAAAAGAAAATATATATTAGACATTATCAAAAATTAAATAAAATTACTTAATTTATTAAAAGGTACAGAATTGCTAGATCTATGTATCTCCATCCCTATGTATCTTAAAAGGGACATTCTTTACAGTGTATGTAGAGTTCTTGCAACTCAATAAGAGACACTCCCAACTAAAACGTGAATAAAATATGTGAAGGAATATTCCACGCAAGAAGATATATAGATGTTCAGTGTTTTGGAGAGGATGTGGAGCAACTGTGATACTCATGCCTTCCTGGTGGGAATGTAGTACTTTCGGAACCAGTTTGGCAGCTTCTCTCAGTGTTAAAAATACTCTTCCCCTGTGATCCAGAAATTCCACTCCCAGGTGAAATGAAAGCATATGTACAAAAGCTTGTACATGAAATTAATAACAGCTTTACTCATAATAGCTTCAAACTAAAAACAACACAAATTTCTGTCGGATTCTCATTTTAAAATTATTCCTTTGGAACAGAAAACAAAGCTGCTGATATGTATGTAGAGGTGTGCTGGTTAAAACTGGCCTATGTCACCTGGAAGCAGGAAAAAGGAAATACATGGGAAAAGATTTGGACAGTGACAAGAAATCCATAGGATAGGGGGCTCCAGGGTTAGATCTGAGCTTTGCTTCCTCCCCCGTCCCCTAGGCTCTGTCCCCTCTGTGTGTTGACCTCATGTGCAGCCAGCAGCAAGGTGGCTTCTTTAGTTCCTAACACACCATCATGCCAGCGTTGTTTCTTCCTACAGAACGAGGAAAGTTTTGCCAAAAACCTCTTCCTGAAGTCTTCTCTCTCATCTCCCGGGCCAGCAGTGAGTCCATAAGCAGTCTGATCAAGAGCAAGGGGAGTGGGAATCCATGAATAAGGAGCTGAGATTAAATCAGGACTCACCCTCTGGGGCTGGGTATGGGGTCAGCTGTCACTGAAGCCTGTGTGGCTGGGTGGAGGAGGTTGAAGGATAGTTGAGCAGAGTGACAGTTCTGTTAAGAGCAAGGAAGAGGGCAATGGATGTTGGGTCAGCAAGCAGCAGTGTTCGTACAGTTTTATGTAGAGGCCTGCCATCATGTCCTCAGTCATGTGAGGAGGAGTTTTGAGAAAAAGTAGATTGTAGTTATAGCTTTTTACTGTGGGAGTGTGTGCAAAAACGGGTGACAGCGGGTACCCTAGGAAAAGAGGAAGGGAGAAATTTAGACCCTAGCTCACAGGATAAACCAGAGGGGGAGAGTGTGGATTCAAGGGAACACTTTAAAATGGGCAAGCACACAAATAGTGGCAACCGGAGCCAAGCACTTTGGGGCCCATGGAGTTGGGACAGGAGGCAAAAGTCAGTGCTGGCAGTAGTCTGGAATCCAGGCAGGCAAATTCGATTGCAGTTTGCCCATCTGTGAAATCAGGACCTCAGGCAAGAAGATTTTCATGTTTTGCTTGTTAAGGCAGAAGCCAAAACAGTAATTATTCTTCACTTTTTTTTTTTTTGGTTGTTTGTTTGTTTAACGAAAATGCTTCAATCACTCTAGATTCTGTGTCAAGAACAGAAGTTATACCTTATTTTTTTCTATTATTTTTCTGTGTCAGTCCTGGATCTGTGCATGATGATTCCCTCATAAATGCTTGTTGACTGAATTAAGTATCTGAATCATTCTATCTTTAGACAAATCTTACAAATTTCTGGTCAAAGATGACAGCCATCCATCAAATGCTTTCTTACAAGTTATGAAAACCACTGCTTTGAGGGGCACAGCCCTAGATCCATCTATACATAAGATACAGTACCTGATTTCATAAACTGCCAGTCTGGAGGGAGTATAAAATAAAAACCTGAACACTTTAGTACCAGACAGAATATGATGGAATATGTAGTGTGGTGTGGCAGGGGCTCCACAGTGGCTTGGGTCAAAAATCCAGGGAGACACGGAATCAGAAATTTTGCTCTACCCGGGAGGATAGGAGTAAGGGTATGGAGGAGGGGATGACCTTGGGAGATGGGTTCAGTGAGCACAGGAGTGGGAGAGATGGAGAACTCATATTCCAGAGAACTAAAGCTGGGAAGCTGATAACTGCTCAGAAAGCAGCTGAAAAGTGAGCCTGGAGTGAAGGGAGAGAGGCTAGGAGTGGGAAATATTTTGGCTTTATCTATCCAGAGCTATCTCAAGAATCCAATAACAGAAGATACATTGTTTCAAAAGGAACATGTTTTGTCTTTTACACTTGCAGTGATAGATGCCCATTGTAGAACATCTAGAAAATAACAAGAAAAATAATCTGGAAAATAAAAATCACTGCGTCTAACTATTCAGTGAACACTTGGTGAATTTCTACTTGCTTTAACTCCCTATGAATATATCTGTGTTTGTCAGGTAGTGAAGTTTTCAGAAGCACAGCTGAGATCATAGGTGTATGTAACTTTGTATCCTATTTTTAACTAAATATATCTAAACATTTTCTAGGATAATAAAAATTCTTTTTCTACATTAGTTTCTGTGTAACACGACATCTATCAGGATTTAAGTTTTCAAGTTTTGGCTACCTACAGAGATAAAATGCCTGGGTTGATCAGCGTTCAAATACAGACTACGTCATGAGTGGAAGATTAAACATTGGGACCTCCGGGAAACTGACCCAAATAAATAAGGTGGCCAAGGTCTACGAAGCCATATATATTTACTTATATACATGAGTGTGTATTTATTTACATGTATATACTTATTTACTGGTAGTATGTTCTGCACCTCATTTTCACTTACAGTTTACAGTCATCTCCATGCTAGTACATGACAATACATGCCATTATTTTTTAACTATTGCTTATTATTTTATAGCATGGTTGTACATTTTGTTTTCATGAATATTTGATTTGTTTCTGCTATTTGCTATTTCAGGAAATGCTCTAATGAACATCCTTATTCAGGTTCTTTGTCCACTAATGTACTTTTTAAAAGGGCAGATAATTGTAATTGTTGGGTTATGAGATATGTGCTGTGCACTGAAGATTTTAACAATTAACGTCAAATTGCTCTTTCAAATGGTAGTACCAACTTGCATTCTACCAGAAGATAAGAAAGTGCATATTTCTGTACGCTTTTGTCAATAGATGATAACTTTAAACTTGTAAAACTTAACTAATGAATAGATGAAAGCGTGCTCTCTCTGTCTTTCTTTCTCTCTCTCTCTTTTATGAATTTGTTTCCCTGATTTCTAGGGAGGCTAATATCTTTTCATTTGTTTTTGTCCTAATGTTTTGCTTTTGCTGTGAGGAACATGTCCATATGTTTGCCCGTGTTTTATGTGTGAGTTATCTTATTTTAATTTATAGGACTGACTTATATTCTCTAAGTATAAAGGGTTTTATTATTATTCCTGAAATAGTGATATACAGTTATAACTCTATAGTTTATAGTATGTTCTCATATCTGGTAGGTAATGGTTTTACTTTTTCCAGTGTTTCTTATTTATTTGTGTAATTTTTTCCCAATAGAACATGATAATCAGGTTATCACATTTCATACACAACACCGCTGGTATTTTAGCTAGTATTCTATTTAATTTAAGATAATTCTGAGGGAGAAGTGACAACTTTTCATTGGCATGTGTCTTTATTTACTTAAGTATTCTTTTTTATGTTGTTCAGTAAAAGAAGGTATTTCTCATTTGGCATTTAGTACCATCTTCTATGTAGTTTTTAATTACTATTGAAAAAGGTTTTTTTTTTTAAAATTTACATTTTTCTAATAAGCCATTGCTGTTGTAGAATTTCTTTTGATTTATTGCTTTGGTTTGTCTGTAGTCACCTAATTAAATATCTTTTTTCTTTTTTTTTTTTTTTTTTTTTTGAGACGGAGCCTCAAGCTATCCCCCTGGGTAGAGTGCCATGGCATCACAGCTTATAGCAACCTCAAACTCCTGGGCTCAAGCGAGTCTCCTGCCTCGGCCTCCCAAGTAGCTGGGACCACAGGTGCCTGCCCCATTGCCCGGCCATTTTTTGGTTGCAGCCGTCATTGTTGTTTGGCGGCCCGGGCTGGGGATTTGAACCCTCCACCTTAGGTGTACATGGCTGGCGCCTTAGACGATTGAGCCACAGGCACCGAGCCTAAATATCTTGCTTGTTTAAAAAATTTGTCCTTGTGTTTTCCTTATCAACTAGTATGACCTTTTCATATGTTAAGATGACAGTTCAGGTATATGTGCAGGATGTTCATAAAGTTCATGTGCAATTTTGAATTGCACATTACTTTAAATTGCACAGGAACTTCATGTATATGCACATACACTCTCACACATTTGTAATTCTTCTTTGCACAAAATGATGAAATATCATACTCAGAATTTCTCCTTTAGTTTCCTCTAATTTTAAATTTTTTTTTGTCTTCTAACTTAGATTGTGTGAATGAGACAATCACCAGATCTGAAATACACTGTTTATACTGTTGCCCAGACACACATTTTCATTTTTAAAATTATCCTCAATGTCTGTGTCTTCCATAGTAACCCAAATATGTGATTTATACCAGTGTCAGTATATCTGTTGAAATCTTTCCCTTTGTAGTAAGCACAATGCAGTGTGTAGATTTCGGATGCTCACTTCCAGATATTTAATTGGCCCTTTTATAGACCTTTCTAAATATTTCATGATGATTTGTTTTTTATATGCCATACAAAGGCATAGGTTATGTCTTTTGTAGATCTTGGACTGACTTAAGTGAATAATGATCCAATCAATGATTATAGTAACATGTTTGATTGTGACAATACTTATTAAACAGTTTTTATCAAAATAAATTTTATTCTTTGTCTACCTGATACTTTTAATAATTTGGTCATCCTTTGTATGTTGAAGCTGTTTTACTACACAACACCTCCATTCATCACTCTGCATTATTTTTTTTAGAAATGTGTAAGTATTGACACAATAGCCAGTTAAGCACCCTAGAAGCTTTTGGAGTCTACAGTTCCTGCTCAAAATTTTATTTATTGACACTGAGACCTTCTTATTCAAACTTGAGGGGAAGCTTAACTTCATGATATTATTTTCATGATCTTCTTTTATTATGAAAAATAGTTATTTTGTATGAAAACCTTTTGCTGATTATGCAAACTTAGAAAATGGAGGAATTGCATTGAATTATAATTATTCTTCTGGTGTAGGCTTTATGCATACATATCAGTATTGATTTATCATTACTGAACCCGTCACCTTAAAATCCTATGATCCACACTAAGATAGTTTAAATAGATGATATAATTTATATGGCTGAAAACAGGCACTTTTCTTTGTAGAATGCTAAGTGGGGATGTGAAATTGGTAGCAAGTGGCAAGTCGTGGTTCATAGAATTGTAAGATATTTTTATTAATGCTGAAACACTCACTCTAGTTTTAAAAATGTAATTAACTGTGTTTTCCTACAGAATTACACAAATAAGGATGAAATTGAATAATAATAATAAGTTTGAATAAAACTATCAATTAGCAGCACATAGCTGTTTTCTGTTCTAGTTTTCTTGAAAACTTTGAAACATATTTATCAGGTGAAATTTTCTTGATGCTTGGCTGCCTTTGAAAAGATAGTTTTGTTTGCTGTTGGTATTATGACTAGCTGACCTTTTTAATCCAGATATTATTTATTTTTCATTTTATCTTACAGTTGCAACATTGTTCTTAACTAAGACAAGTTAATACTATATGAAAATTCTCCTTTAGGAGTATATTAAAATATATGAAAAGAATAAATGGCATTATAAAATGTTTCATTAGGTAGAAGAGCACTGACTTTGAATATATTTTATTTCTTGTATTCATTATAATTATAACACAATATATACTGTTACTATTGTGCCTTTCACTTAAGAATGTGCAAATATTTAGTAATACAAAAGCATCAAAGGCTTCGAATTTTAAAAACTATAAAATGTCAGTGGAAAAGTTTAAGGAAGACCTAAATAAATGTAAATATATTGGTGAACAATGATGGGAAGGCTTAATATTGTTAATATTGTTAAGAAGGCAAATTGATCTACAGATTCAGTGCTATTGCTGTCCAGATCCCGGTTGTCACTTTTTTGGTAGAAACTGACATGTTCATCTTTAGATTTATATGTAAAGTAAGAATGCTCAAAAACGATTTATAGAAGAAGAACAAAATTGGAAGAGTCACATTTCTCAATTTTAAAACATACTGAAAGATTATAGTAATCAAGTGGTCGTGGCTAAACGTAGACATATTCATCTGTGCAATAGAATTGAGCATTCAAAAAACTCACATTTATGGACAATTGATAATTCAAAAATGGTGACATGACAATTTAATGGAGGGAAGAATAATGATTTTCATCAAATGGTACTGGGATAACTGAATGTTTACATAAAAAAGAATTAATATATACTATAAACCTACCCCATACACAAAAATTAATAATAGGCCTCAGAATGAATCATAGACCTACATGTAAGAGTTAACTATAAAATTCTTTTTCTTTTTTTTCCCTCAGTTTTTGGCTGGGGCTGGGTTTGAGCCTGCCACCTCTAGCATATGGGATTGGCACCCTACCCTTTTGAGCCACAGGCACCACCCTATAAAATTATTTTAAAAGCATAGATATAGATCTGATTGTCTCTAGATGAGGCAGTTGTTTCTTGGATGCAGCAGAGGTTTTGAAGTCCAACAACGAAAGAAAAAGAAATAGATAAATTGGACTCCATTAAAAGTAAAAACGTAGGTGTGTCTAAGAACACTATCAAGAAAGTGAAAGACAATCCACAGATGGGAGGAAATATTTACAAATCATATAAATAAAAGCCTACTCTCCAAAATATACAAAGAGTTACTAGTACTTAAAAAGAATATCTATATGAAAACGGGCAAAAGACTTGAGTAGACGTTTGTCAAATGTCAGTTAAGCACGTGAACGTGTGTTCAGCATCACTTATTCAGTCAGTGATGATCAGAAGCACATACCAATTTTACACTCTCTACAGAAGTTCTAATAAAATAGATTATCAATAACACAAATGTTAATGAGGATGTTGAGAAATGGGAATCCTCAAACATTGCTGGTGGGAACGTAAAATGTTGCAGCCACATGGCTGCTACTCCAAAAGTTAAATATAAAATTA
>CAUYQV010073505.1:0-47414 GCA_963574575.1 Galagoides demidoff | reverse complement strand
CAGGTTTTGAGTTTCAAAGAAAAGGGTCGAAATTTAAGACAAAGCCAGCACTCTTAAGAGAAAACCCTTTTTAGTTATAAGACCTTGAGCCTCTCGAAATTTTTGATTTTAGGTACTAATCAGGAAGTGTAGGTTCTAAACAGTAAGTAGAAAATAATGAGTTTTTCCAGTTGGAATTGACAAAGATTCTGCTTGCCTGGGGGTAAAGGTAGGGGGTGTCTCAGGAGAAAGCAAGAGAAGAGGTATCTGTTGCCCACCCACTAAGATGGTGGTGGGTGTTCCACTTGCCCCGTGGTATTGCAGATAAGAGATCAGAAGGAACCCGATCCCCCGATCCCCCTTTCCCGTCTTTTTGTACAAGTCAACAGAGAGCACTTTATGTCGTCTTGACATTAGAGAATAGAGATGGGACATGGAGGTTGTAAGTGCACTAGTCTGGGACACATCCTCGTCTTCCAACATAAAGCAGGTAGGCCGCATTTTCTTCTGTGCCTGAGAGAGTGGCAGAGGCACATGGCTGAGAGCTGGTTAACAAGGATGGATGTCAGGATAGAAACCAGGGACTGTGGTTGCGGGCAGGCTTGAGGATTAGAAGAAAAACTAAACATCTCAAGTGAAGACTGGCTTTACATCTCTGTTGGAAGCAGCAGAGCCCAGAGCGGGGTGGGGCTGAGGGGTGAGGGCTGAGCTCTGCAGCGCTGCTTAAAGACCCAGGAGGCTAGAATCAAGTCTGACAAATTGCAGAATTCAGTCTGAATGATCCAAGATTACCCAGATTTGATGACACTATCTCTTCTGCCATTAGAATGAATTGGGGTAGAATTAGGAATTAAGTAGATTTCTAAATATAAGACACATGTAATCATATATGTGCCACTCAAATCTTTGGATTGAAATTGAGTATCTGATACTCATCCTGCAAAAACAAAAAGGTGGTGATGGAAGGTTCCTGGTGGGCTATTTACTGTGTCCACCATGGTTCTACTAGTTAGCAGGACTGCTCTCTATCTCTGTATCTAGTTATTTATTGCCAGCTGATGCGGTGGGGGCCAGCCAGGCAAGGCGAGGAAGGGCAGCCTGGAAGCTCTCCAACAGGAGCTGCTGCTGCGGCTGGCCAGGCAGAGTCATTGCTTCATCACCGACCTTCAGCTCTGCTCTTGGTCATTGAATTGAGTGTCTCAGGTTCTCCGGATCAATCTCCTTTACTTATCGTCACCAGAGTGCTTTGTTCCTTGGGAGATATTTTATTTTTATTTTGTTTTTTCTCCTTTTCCAAGTTCATTTTTTATTGATGTATATTTATGGGTACATGTGCAATTCTTCTGCCTTGGCATGTTGCAGTGACGTCAGGGGCTTCAGTGAGTTCATCTCCTGGGGCAGCTCACGTTCCCAGCAAGCAAATGACCATCATCTTCCCACTCCCAGGCCTGAGCTGAGTGCTTGGGTAGCCGAGGACAGTGGCTCTTGGAATGAGATACTCCAGTGCAAAGAGCATGGGCTATGTTGCCCTCACTGTCACAGCTACAATGAAAACGGAGTTCTATATTTTGTGAAAGGAGCTTCCTTGTGGGTGGAGCCGTGAGGGAAGCCCTGGTGGGCAAACACCCAACAGCAGCACGATGTGAGAACTGTAGGTCCTGATCTCTTGCTTGTGGAAACAGTCTTTTCTATCACCGAACATAAAATCCTCTTCACCCTGTGCCACTTTGCAATGAGACGCCTCAAGGGACCTTTATGGGCAGTCATGATGCCACCTTGATTTAATGGCGTGGAGGCCAGGTGCTTAATTCAACCTTTATTCCACCCATTTACAGGTCTTTTTACAGCAGCCGTCACACTTGGAAATTGTAAAAGGGAGCAATAGGCTTCCTCAACCTCCTCGTCATCACCTGGGAAAAGGGTTTGTGAAATACTTCGAGTTGCATTTTCCTTCTGGAACCATTTCAGACTGTCTAGAATGCACAGAGGCTACTGATGGCACTTCAGGCCAATGGGGAGATGGGAGAGGAGGAGAATAAAATTTGGAATTTGTAGGCTGCATTGAACAAATGCTAGAAGAAAAATTATCAGGGGAACAGTGATAAGGCCTGGGTTTCAGCAGTGGACAGTGGAGGCTGGTCGGCCAGGCCGCCTCATCTGCGCGCATGTGCACGCACACATATGCAGGTTGGGCTCCTTGGGGCTCCACGGGTCCAGGACCTGGGCTCAGACTGGTGGCTGCCATTGTGGAGCAGAGGCACAAACACTGAATGACCTGAAGGCCGTCGGAGAAGGAAAGGGCTTCACAGGTGGCCAACATGCGGACGTCAGTGAGTGGCCTTTTTATGTGGCATCTGTACGAGATGGCACCTTGTCACTACATTACTACTCAAGACAATCACAGACATGGGGCTTTTAGTAAAGCGTATCATGGACTTAGAAAATTCTTCTGAGCTAGAATCTCCAGCTATGAAAAATGCTGCAACTCTGCAAAGCAAATGCGCACCAGCTGAGATACAGAAATTAACTGGATCATTGAATTCAATGGAAAATAACTCTATTTGCATACGACGCCTCAGAAGAACAGATTATTAACAAGGAGACAAATTAAAATTAAGCTTTTCTTTTAACTGCAGTTGGAGCAGTAGAATATGTTTTGAATTATAAACAAATCACAAAGTCAACATTCCGGTTTTTGTAAGAAGTCTGTAAGGTACAGGAGATACCTGAGGAAACATTAATTTGCCTTTGTGTAAATTCATGGTTTAAATTAAGTTCATACTTATATAAGACGGATATATAAAAGAGATGAATACTTGTAGGGAAATCATTCTGCGAGAATCCTCAGCGCATGATGTACTAAGACATATATTTCACAATAATTTTCCAGAAACATTACCCAAATATGTCACAGCCTGTGAAATATTCTTAATTGGTCTGGTGACAGTGGCATCAGCAGAAAAGATTCTTCTCAAAATTCAAAAGTATCAAAAGCAGTTTGCATTTGCCAAGAGCAACGAAGTCTCTTTCAATTGTATAGATTAAAAATAAAATTGCCAGAAGTATATATTTTGATTATGCAATCAATGGATTTGCAGAAAAGAGAGCCAGAAAAATGCATGGTCAATCAAGATATCACATTATGAAGTATTATTTTTCACATTGTATAAAATCATGTTTAACTTATTTATTTAATTCACAAATAATAATTTTATGTATTTATGGGATCCAATGTGATATCATATTTATGGGGTTCGATGTGTTGATTTGGTCTATGATACATTGTAGAAAGATTGAATCAAGCTAATTAGCACATCCATCATCTCATCAACTTATTATTTTGGGGGGGTGAGAGAGAACACTAAAAATCCAGTCTTATAGCAATTTTGAAATACATAATTGATTATCATCGTCTGTGGTCACCATGCAGTGTAACAAACTGCCTAGCTTATCCCTCCCTCCCATCTGACTGAGACTGAGCACCCTTGAACTGATGTCCCTCCGCTTTCCCCTCCCTCCCCTGCCACTACTCTGTTTATAGGAGATCAATTCTTTTAGATTTTACACATAGGTGAGATCATGCAGCATTTGTCACTTTGTGTCTGGCTTATTTCACTTAGCATAATGTTCTCCAGGCCCAACCATGTTGTTACAAACGGCAGAATTTCCTTCTTTTTTAAGACAGCATAGTATTGCATTGAGAGAGAGTGTGTGTAACGTTTTTATCCATGCCTCATTATGACACCATATTATTTACAGGTAAGACATGTTTAAAGGAAAAAGGCAAAGTAATTCATTCTTCTTCCCGATTCCTGCACAAGAGGCCACACACATTTCCATTCATCCTGAGCCTTGCAAATTATGTAGCTCTCTGACCACCTACTACTTGCACCTACTATGTGCTAGGTAGAGAAGCTAAGTAAGACAATTAGCATTATAAATACTTGTAGTTTTGGTATGTTAAAAGTGGTGTGTTACAATGAACGAGCAGAGCTTGGAATGCACAAGTGTGACAGGTTGCAAACTTGATGGGCTGTGCCATAAACTTCGTGGGAAATTGACAAGACAGTGGACAGTTTTCCTGCTCATTTAGGTACAGGTGGGTGTTTAATAAATTCAGGGAAGCAATTATTTCTTGCTGTGGGGTAGGGAATATATAGTTAATTGTAGGCAATTATTATTGATCAAGAACTAAATATAGGTGGACAACATGTACTATGGGAAAGACTGTGATTTTGAACAAATGAGGAAACTGAGGCAAATGAAGAGAGGAACACTTTGGAGACAGAGCAGGAAGGAGCATTGCTAGTATTAATAATAAGGAGCTCAGTGTTTCCTGAGGGCTGATTCTTCACCCTGCACAAGCACATCATTCTCAGAAATACAGTTAATAAACACAGGCACACACGAACACACACATACACCCCCTGCTTTTGAAGAAGGAACTGTGATTGTCTCAGCTTTATAAAGACTGAAACTAATGCTAAAATGTGAAGTATTAATAGTTAGCCCAAAGTTACTCCATGATAAACGTCAGGTGGGGGACTTGCACAGAGAGGGTGCATCGGTGTCCCAGGCCCTTGGTAGTAACATTATTCTGTGCAGAGGGGCGAGCCCTGCACACCACACCCATGATTCTCACCACAACGTTCTCTCTGGGAAGTGGAGCGTCTTCATAATTGTTGGCGGGTTGTTGAATCCAGGCTTCAAAAACTCAACAAGAGGCTAGCTAGCATGAAGGCAGCATCTCTGGTTCGTGTGAGTGGCAAGTGTCCACCACAATACTTTGAGAAGTCCACCTCTGTGCATTACGCCCCTAACTCCAGGGGGCGTTAGAACATCTATCCTTTAACTGTAGAATCCCTATTTCTTGAACCAAATCTGTGTGCTTTCCTCATTCCCCCTCTTCCTTCTTCAGCCTGGGCATGCCAGGGGAAGAACAAGGTGCTATACCCATCCTGGGGGGCAGGATTATAAGTAACTGCATTTAATTTCTCTCCCTCATTAGCGCTGCAATTGTTCAACACACACTAAACATTGATGCATAAAACACAGTCCCATTTCTCCTTCCTTGCACTGTGTAGCATTAAGCCAGCACCTCACTAAGCCTGAGGGCGCTTTATAACAAATCTCTCTCTGATGATGAATGAAAATCACATTGTCATCAGTTTGCATAACCTTCCTCATCTGTACAATAAGAATAAATAATAGTACTTACCTCATAGGGGTTTTGCTGGATTCGAGAGTCATTGCAAGTAAAGTGTGACGCCATGGCTAGCATATCCACTGTTTTGTTACTATTATACATTTTTAGCCTGGCTGTAGAAGTCTTTATATCAGTGATTCCTCACAGTGGTGAGTGAAATTGTTAAGATGGTTGCTTTCATCCTCTTCTGTCTTCCAAGGTACAAATGGTTTCTATGGAGATTGATTAACTTAAAGTCCACTGATTTCTACATTGATGAAATAAAAGAACACAAAGTTCTCTTTGAAATATACTTGTATATACATTCTAACACCCTGTGTTTTTGTTTTGTTTAGCTTTTTGTAATTCTCTTTCATCACGTGGGAACCAGTGGCTGTTTCATATTAGGCATACTGATATCCATTTGGTGGTATTTAGATCATCCATGGAGCATTTCATGTTAAAAATCATGGATGGATGAAGTCTTCCTGATATTGGTTAAGATCACTTTTCTTTTGGAAGAGAATGAGCAGTGGATGTGTGTGCTCTGATCCTGTCTTCTTGGAATTTTATAATCGTATGTATTATACAGGGAGCTGCTCTGTCTGGATTCTTAAATACTCTAGCAGAGACTGGATCGTTGGTCCCCAAACTCATTTTTTTTTCCTTCCTGGATTATATTCTATTTCTAGCTCCCTTGCAGCTGGCCATGGTCATGCGACTGGTTCCCAGCCTGTGGCAGGGGAGAGACTCGGTCAACCTGCCTTCCCAGCACAACCTGTGTAAACCTCTCCTGTGTGACCCTTCATGTTCTGTCCTCTTCTACCCCTTAATGCTGAGATGCAGCCTTAGAAGCCAAATATTAAAGATGGAGGAGCCACAAGATGGAAAGAACCTGGCTTCCTAATCATCCCTTGCAGGAGAATAACTTACTTATCAGTAGCATTGGCTTTGGAATTTATGGATTAGAAACACATTTCTGTCCTGTTTGAACTATCATATATTTTGGGTTTTGTTTGTTATAGCATCTAGTGTTACCTTAGCTAGCATAAAGACCAAAGAAGGAGAGAAAAGGAACCAAGGTTACTAAACATTAGAGATTCTTTGAGTTCACTTGCTGACTTGGATTTTTTGGCCATCACATCAATTGTTCCTTAACATTTTTCTCCTACCAGTTCCAAGAATTAAACAATCAGTGAAAGAGATGATTCCATATCTTTAAGAAATTCCATGACCACCAGAAACATTTCAATCATTATTCTTTACTGATGCCACAAACAGACAGAATGCCAGTGAAGTGAGCTATGTTGAAGTGATCACCCCCATTTGGGATTTGTCCAGTGTCTCCTGGACAAATATTATATTTTGAAAATATTCTTTGGGCTTATTGTTCTCTAAGGAGGAGGAAGCCTTATTTTTCTTGACTTTCTAGGACTTTCCTGGAACCAGCTCAACTAAGTTTTTTTTTTTTGTTTTTTGTTTTTGTCACCAAAAATAGCCAGACCGCGAATATATGAAAGAATGTACAAGTCTATGCAAGTTTGAGTGATCATGATGTTATTAGGAAGAAAAATCTCATATCTGCTGCATCATTATAGAGATGCAAACCACAGCCCCTATCTCTGTGTGGAGAACTACGGACATGTTCCCAGCCCCCACCCACACTGCCTTTTAAAACGAGCTAGAATACAGACTCCTCAGGAAATCCAGACCCCTTTGCCATGACGTTTCTCTGGCCTTGCTTCATCTATTTCCATTTCTGGTTTGCACGGAGGGTAACAACACAATTTATCATCTCCCGGGTCAAAACATCCATTTGGGGAAATCTATTTTTGTACATGGCAGAACAGTTTCCTGAGCTTGGCTGATTCTGGAGGAAAATGGCAAGATAATAGCTAAAGAGTCCTGAAGGGGCTGCTGCCTCCTTCCATGCACACAACAGAAATGTGTCTCCCCTTACAGAAAATATCAGGCCCTGTGAGTAGTCCCCCTATTAGGCCCAGGTTGGTGGGTGATGTTACCTGCACAGAGGGTAGCAATGGCTTTCATGAATGTGACTAAAATAAAACTCTAGGCTCGGCACCTGTAACTCAAGTGGCTAAGGAGCCAGCCACATACACCAGAGCTGGCAGGTTTGAATCTAGCCTAAGCCTGCCAAACAACAATGACAACTACAACCAAAAAACAAACAAGCAAACAAAAAAAAAAAAGTATAGCTGGTGTGGTGGGTGCCTGTGGTCCCAGCTACTTGGGAGGCTGAGGCAAGAGAACTGCTTAAGCCCAAGAGTTGGAGGCTCCTGTGAGCTGTGATGCTACAGCACTCTATCCAGGGTGACAGCTTGAGGTGCTATCTCAAAATAAAATAAAATAAAATAAAACTCTGGGTGATACCATTTTGTTGTTGTTTGATTTTTTAATTTTCTTTTCCTCTTTCAAGCCGTAGCTCAGGAGTTCATGACCTCAGGAGATTATTTATGGAGCAGAGAGAAAAGCAGAGGTGACTTTAATTCTTAAGGCTGTTGTTACAGGGTCTAGGACATATAAATTCTAACAAAATGAGTACCCAATGCTTAGTAACAGGCTGGGCACAGTTCTCAGTCATTTTTGTTGATTAACTAATCAAATCTTCACAACAAAATTATGAAGCAAGTATTATGAGTATGTGGAATCACAGGAAGTCCTCCCAAATGAGAACAAACAGACTCTTTATCCAGATTTTACTAACACAAGGGAGTCAGTCACCATCATTTCTGTTAGGCAGAGATGCAAATACAGGCAGAGCAGAGAGAAAGATTTATATTGAAAAAAAGAGAAGGATTGAAGGCTGCCAGCCTGGGAAGCTGGGGGAGCACATCTGGGATTGATTTGGGAAGCACCTCTGGCTGCAGGTATCTCTGACAGGAAGAGAGTGCGGCAAAAAATTGGGAAGTTGACAGTCACTGACTGAATGATGACAATTCTGAGCTGATTGCTGCAGAGGCTATAGCTTTATTTCTTGGGCTGGTCCTCACAGAGGTCCTGGATCAAAATTCTAAAGTCATATTTGGTCTGACTGTGATCGTTTTTATAGTCAAGCTTTCACCCATCATCCTCAGACTAGAAAAGAGAAAACTGATGTGGAGAGAGAGAAAGAAACTTGCCCGATCGTACGGCTAGGAGCTAACAATGCAGGGTTTGAACACAGGCAATTCTGCGACAAAGCTGGAGTTGTTAGAGACAGCACTGCCCCTGCTCTGTATAACCCTGCTTACTCGGGCTGACATCTCACCCAGACTCACCTGCCCTCACACTATGGTCAGTCCATCCTTTGCTGTTGACTAATTATGATGTACATGAATTAGGGTGCTGATGAGAGTTGTATTGCTTATAATAAACAAGGAGTAGATTGCAGGCTTTGCAAGGATTATTTGTCCTGAAGAAGTGATGTGTCTGTATTGACTTTGCTTGTCACTGGTCCATGTCGTCTACGGACAAAGGGATTTCACTACGGATGTGAGTACATCCCGGCTACACCTGTGTCTCCTTACCGAGTACATTTGAGCCCTGCCTCTGCATTTGTTGAATAAGCAGCCTCCATCCTTACTGAGCCAGATTTACATGCCTAAAAATTCAACAATGCACATTCATAAGCATTAGAGATCTCACAAAAGTACCCTTCAGGCTTCTGTCAAGCTCAGTCACATTTTTATAATAGTGCCTTCAGCAAAGGATTGAGAGTCTTACTTCTGTAGCATGTTTTTTTTTTTTAAAGTTTGTTGACATCAAAGTAGATTTAAAGGCAATTCTTAATATTCTTTTACTCTCCTTTTTTTATTTATTTCTCCAGTCGCATCTTCCCAGCGCATCAGTAAACATCTAAACCTCCTGACAAGGCCGCTTAATTATTGGCTGCCTTGATGGCGAAGTCTCCTTCATCAGCGCAGAGCGGCGTCCTTTGTGCCAGCAGCCAGGGGCCTTGCAAAAACTGTGGCTGCCTGCGCATTCATTACTGTCTGGAGCTAATGCTGGGAGGGCGCATGATTTCATTCTTTCTGAGGCTGTGTCTGTCATTGTGACTGGGATATCTTGGTATTAAGCTGTTGTCCTCTCAGGCCCCCAAATCCTCCAAAAAGATTGTGCTTCAGAGTCAAGAAGTGATGAGTCAGTGGGTAACCTTCCATGAGTGTCTGTAGCCCATCTCCGTCAGTGCTTCCAAGAACCCTGAGCACAGGGACAGGAGGTTCATTCATCCCCTGCACTGCAGCACCGCAGCCACACCCCGCCTGTGGCCACCACCAGGAAAGCAGCGCCATGCTAAGGCCAGCGCACAAGAGGGCTTGGAAGGTGAGCTTTAAAGTCCTTGTGAGTAGGAGGGGTTAGGGGAACCAGAAGAGAGAGAGGCTGGAAGGGAAGTGCACTCCCTGCTTCTATGCTGGGGAAGGGATACCATAAGGGGTGAAATCACAAGGGAACGAAGAAAGACATGAACGCCATGAGATTACAAGGGATGGGTTGTTATTTTTCTCTTTTCTGTTTTGCCTGGTGGTTTAGCAGTAACATTGACTATTTTTCTGGTTAAAAAAAAAAAAGAAGATTAAATGAAAATAAAATCCCCCCTGGTTTTAACCTTATAGACCTCTCTTCTTTTTTTTTCTAGCTTCTCAGACCTTATAGATGGGTTCTTCATCCTTGTGGCTATTGCCTCTTAGTCACAAAGGAGCTGAAGGAGCTCGAGCAATTGCATCTTATATACAGCGACATATAGATGGGAAATAGGGAGAGACCATAGACTTTCCTATTACCTGGGGATTTCTTCCCAAGCTTCTCAGCAGACTGTTCAGTTCATACCTTTTGGCTCCATAATTACTGCAGCTGTAAGAGACAAGGAGTGTCTGACCAAGGGGATGCTCAGAAGGGCATAGATTTGTTGTCAGAATCCACGGGTTGCTGCAGGACACAGGATCAGGACAGAACAAAGGAGTGACTGTGTTTGACACAGTTAACAAGGTTTAACCACTGTTTTCTTCCTCTTCTTGTCCAGAGCTCCCCAAACCCTGGATCCCCCTAGCCTAGTGTAAACTCTGTCCTCCCCTCTATGTCCACATCCATAGGGAGCTTCCATTCCCTTAGTTTTTGATACCCCAGGCGAAGGCTGAACACACAAGTCCCACTGACTCCAGGGTGACACCCACCCCTTATGACCCCCAAACTCACATTCTGCTGATAATTTGTTTCGGATAAGCCAGAAAATTACCTTTCAGTGGACCTTTGGGTTTTCAGTAAGATTTGTAAAACTTTAAATAAAAAAATAAACTTTAAGAATATTCCCCATGGAGGAATTAACAGAGTCATGGGGACTCTGTCGCCTGCTGTTGCCTGCAGTTGCCTGACCTGAGTGGTCCCTCCATTCCTCTGCTCTCAGGTTTATGCTTAGAAGCCTGACAACATGAACAGCCTGCCTGCTGTAAACTTTGCCCTGTCTTGTTATCGTCTTTGGGAGAAAATAGAACATTTGTGGGGGGTGGGAAGAAAAATAACACAAGCGACCCTGACCTACCTCGTGATGACCTTAAGGACTTTTATTCCTCACGGACAGAGCTCTGACACAGTAGAAGGGTCACTTGAGCCGCAATTGATTCTGGGCTTTGGTTCTACAAATTGCATATAAAGGAAAACTGGGAGTGGCCAAAATAGCCCAGTGAACCCCAAGTAACATTTGCCCTTCGAAGGCGGTCACATAGCAGACGATGTAGTTGGCCTATGTTAGGTAGGGGCCATGTTTGTATGAAAAATACAAACCTTTATCTATTAGAATCATATTTAATGCAGACAGAGAGAGATACTCTCACCACAGGAGGCCAGCTGTAGATCTCTCATTTCATTCTCCAGGGCAGATTCTGATTGAGAGGAATTTGGGCAGAGGCCTGAATGTTATTAAAATTACTTTTTTCTTATTCCTTCTAAATATCTCTCCAGCTGAGCATATATATAGTTGAGTCATGTTATTTGACTGTGACACTCACAACTCTATCAGATGGACAGGGGAAGAGGTTTCACTAAAATAAACCAAGAACGGGGCAGGTGTTCTGGGTTGGGGGATGAAGAGACACCCCTCCCCCACCATTTACTAAAAGCATAAAACAGCAGATCCAGAGGAGGTGGTTGGGGCAAGGTTTCTCTGCCTTGCTCTTGGCCTGTGATTTCGTAGAAAATGAAGATTTTGCAAAAATGTATACTCTCTGTAGAACATGAAGATTTTACAAAATGGAGGAAATTATATAGAATCTCTGAGTGATAAAGACTGATGGTGGCTGAAATAACTTCGGTGTTTGCTTGGGTTAGATGAGGCTTGCTTTTTATTTCTCCCAGAGGTCAGCAATTCATCCCATCTTTGGAGGGAGGAGAGTGGGAACCAAAGAGCCCAAGGTGGAGATTTGCTTAGCCAGTAGGCCTCACTTTTGCCCCCGGTGGCCGCTTTGCTGTGGGAAGCACATAAAGGTGTTTGGTCTCTCATCTGCTCTCTCCATCCCTTTTTCTCATCCTGGAAGCTGGACTTTTGCTGTGCTCTGCCTCAGGGAAGGAAGGAGCCTCCTTTTTGATTTTTAAAACTCCTGAAAGGAAAGGAGAATCTTTAAAGCACAAGAAAAATGTTTGTTAAGAGCCAGGATTCCTGCCTCGAAAGGTAGAAAAAGATTATTATGCTGAGGGTGAGGTTAAGGGGAGGAGGGTGAGAAGAATTGGGTGAGGATCAGTGGGTGTTGGACCTACTGGGCCCAGGGGACGGGACCCAGATGTAGCCTCTGTCCTTGTTTATTACCAGGGCAGACAGTCTCCAGGGAGAGTGTTGGGAGGAGCCACTTGGGAATCATCACCACCTGGTGAGTCCCAAACTGCTGGACTCAAGACTCTGCTTAACAAGGGAAGCTGGATGCACAGATGGATGTGATAGTCCCAAGTCACCTTTTATAAATTCTCCTGGAAGGTCTTCATCAGCACAGAGTCCCTTTCCTCTGACACAAGGCCGAGAATGATGTAGATGCTATGGGGGTGGATAATAAAAAGAAGCTTTCTTTGCTGTGAAAGGAAAAGAGAAATCCTAGCCAGTTTCTATTTCCCAAGATTTCTTTTAGAAAAACAAATGTTTATAAATTTGTTCCCTCTCTATGGAAGATGTACCAATCTTTTAAAAACCTAATTGAGCCTCCTTTTCCATCTCGACATCCCAGGAATGTCTGTCTTAGAGGCCTTGTGGCTATGGCTTTAGCATTTGACCAGCCATCCACATTTGTCACCTTGTGTCTTCTCTCTGGGGGAGCTTGGCCCAGGTGCATGGCTGTCACATGAAACTTGTACTTGTCACAAAGAGATTCCTCCCTACACCTTTGGATAAAGATGTCAGTGTGGAATTAGGTTCTATCTATCTGGCTATATGAAAGGGTGAGATGCCTTTTGCTGTCCTTAAGACTTTAGCTTTGTTTGTTAATACAGCAAAACCTAATCCTTCCTGACTGAATTACACGTGTGTGTACACAAATGTGCATGAATTCTACCAAAATGGAGTCATGGACAATTAATCCTTTTAACTAGCTTTGTTTCCAGGTGAAATATCCCATAGACAGATTTTCTATTTGTTGGTTAATTCATTCAAAAATTAATTGACAAAATACTATTGAACAACATTGTTACAGGTGTCAGTGAGATAACAGTAAATAAATAAACTGATGATAATTCCAACTGATCTACAAAGTCATTAGCTCCTGTTCTTATCATCTTGTTTGCAGACTGCTATTAGAAATGTACCTTGCTCAAGATTTTCTTTTTATTCTTAAGGGGGAGAAAAGCACAGAAACAAATGCACGTAACTAGGATTCCTTCACATATGAGTTTTCCTTTGAGCAGCTATTCAGGTTCCTGTTCAGTTAATTTAAGAAGTAAATTCATAAATAAAACACAGCATTGGATGAGGCTTCCTAGTAATACTGCTTTGAAGGAAATGTCTCTGTAAATGCACATACATAACCTGTGATTAAAGAAATCGGGGGCGGCGTCTGTGGCTCAAAGGAGTGGAGCACCGGCTCCATATGCCGGAGGTGGCGGGTTCAAACCCAGTCCTGGCCAAAAACTGCAAAAAAAAAAAAGAAATCGGTGCATCTTACAAGGGTACATAAGAAATTTACTAGGTGTAGAATATAAATGTCTTAACACAATAACTAAGAAAATGTCGTGAAGGCTATGTTGACCAGTTTGATGAAAGCATTTCAAATTGTATATAAAACCAGCACACTGTACCCCATGATTGCATTAATGTACACGGCTATGATTTAATAAAAAAAAAATAAAAAGAAATTGATATTGCAAATTAGTTACCAGTTATATGGGTTTTTTTATTTTTTAAATTCAGTTGCTTTGTGATGAATATAGAATGTTAAAAAGTACAATTTTATCAGCACCTTAAGGTTTTCAGAAGCCCACATAAAACTGCATTGAAGCTTTTTAACTTAGCATTGCAAATAGATCCCTTGAGAACAGAAGTCTAGGTTGGATTATTTAACAGAACTGGTGAATTCGGAGTGAAGCTTTACTCCTCTGCCTCAAAAGAAGAGAGTTTTTTTCTTTTAAATGTTTTTTTCTTTAGTTTTTATTTTCTGTTTTTGACTTTTTTAATCTAAGAAAAGCATCTGCTCAGCTCAAAGCAGGCATTATTAAACCTAGCTGAACATTATACAGGTGCAATGAAGTTGGGGATTTGTGGGTGGACAGGTTGGAGCACGTATCCTGATCTGTCAAGGTTGGAAAAAAAATAGAATATAATAACAAATAAAAAAAATCATAAAAGGCCATAAAAGGATTGCGTATCCCTGGTGTTTCCTGCTTATTTTTTTTTTTGTTTGATTTATTCAAGAACCTGTGCATATTGGTAAATCTAGAGTTCCCTACAGACAAGGCCATTTATAAAGGGCTTCTGAGAATGACTCTTGACAGTGTCTCCAAGTGACCTTGTGCACACAGTCTTGGAGACACATTCAGAGTACTGGGACCAGTTCACCATGAAACATAAAGCTCTGTGAGATTGCATTGACAAATTAGGTCGATCTCATTCTCTATGCTAGAGGTCCTGGTATACTTGAAAGTTTCTAAAACTTAAATTAACACTAAGCAAAGCAGCAGCCCTCACTTGGCAAACACAATGTGAACACCTCACACCGACTGTATAAATACTACCATCTCCCATTTTGGGCTCTCATAGCTGCCGGTTTCTGTAGAACCGGGGACTTCCCTAACCTTATTCTTTGTATTCCCAGGAGGGCGGGTCTTGTCACAGCTCAGGTAAGATGCCCTTCTTCTATGGTCTTGCGGTCTTGACTTTATTTACCAAGGCATCCAACTTCTTGCAGGTATCAGGCTGAACTTCTTTTACCTGGGGGCCTGCATGTGAGCCCCTAGCCTCATGTTTACTCTTTCTGGCAGAAGTTGCTGATCAAATCCTGTCACCACTTGTGGTCTGTTGACGGGATACAGCTAATAGCTGTGTTTTATTTGACGCACATGGAGTAATTGTTTGTCATGGGGCATTTCACACGTTCGTGCATTAACTTGAAAAATCCAGATATAGCAATCATTAGGACAGTATCAATGGCTGACAACAGCTGAGCCAGAGTGGCTGCTATTGACATCAGGGACTGTCATTCTTGTTAACAACCATAGACAAGGTTGTATCAAAATTACACAACAATGTCTGCATTCCTTCAACATGCTAAAGAAATACATATAGTTCAATGAGTTGTTTTTAAAAAACCTTTATTCTAAAATAATTGTAGAGTCATAGGAAGTGGTATACAGAGGTCCCATTACTCAGTTTCCCCATGGTTACATCCTCTGTCACTATGGCATAATATCAAAGCCAGGACACTGGCATTGGTGGCATGTGTGTCAGCAGTTCTGCTATTTTGTCCCCTATGTGCATGTCAGCACCACATTTGGGGTACGGAAAGGAATCCTCCACACGAAGATCTCCTTGTGTGGCTCCATAAGGGGCACCCCCACCCTCCTGCTCTCTTCCACACCTAAGCCCTGACTGCCACTCCTCTGTCCCTCATCTCTATGAATTTGTCATTTCAAGGAGGTTATATGACCTTAAGGCACTGCTGTTTTCACTCGGCATGATGCCCTTGAGATCTCCCCAAGTTGCTGTACCAAAACTTCCATCCTTTTATTTCATGATGGGGGGCACCCCAGTTTATTTAACCACTCACCTGTTGAAGGATATCTGGGCTGTTTTCAGCTTGGAGGAATGTTGTCCAGCCTGCCATCGTGCCTAGGGGTCATGCCGTGATTGGAAACCCACCCATTTAAGAAACAATGAAGGGGTCAGCACCTCCCCACAGTCCTTGCCCACTATATGTGCCTCTTGGAGACAATAGTGTGCATCCCGGGTTCATCAACCTAGAGAAAAAATATCATTCAAAACTATATGAATCCACACAAACACCTGCACACAGCTGATCGTGGCTGCTTTGTTTATAATACGCAAAATGGAAATAGCCCAGCAGCCCCAGTTCTCTTGGGAGTAATGAGGAGGACGGAAGATTTGGAGAGATATGAGAAGCAGCTTTCAAATGGGGCTCTCTCTGCTCTCTGGAATGACACTCAGCTCACAAGGGCCCGGGAGGCATTTGTGGCTGCATCTGGCATTGAACTATGGCTTTCTAAATGAAGGCTGTTTGCTCTCATGGCCAATCTTCACCCTTTTCTATGTAACTTAACATACTCACAGGCTCCAGGGACTGGGATGTGAGCATCTTACGGGGGTGCATCTTTAGCTTTTTCCTACCTGTCTTTGCATCTCTTGCCAATTGAGGCCCTCTTTCCTCTCTTGTCTTTAACCTTTATATCTCAACTTGTTCATAGCCCCAATTAAAAAGCAAAAAAAGAAAAGAAAAAAAGTCTATTACATAGTAAGGAGACATGTTAGAGGTCCCCAACAAAGCTGAACTATTTTACGGCAGCCAGACTCTAATGGACCCCGAATTTCCACGTCTTAAAGAATCTAAGATCCATCCCTCTCTGGATTCTCTCATAGTTTCTTACACAGAGTAAGATCTTAATCAATATTTGTAATAGTTAATGACAGTGGCAAAATCTTCACATAGGAGAGTCCCCAAAGACAGACCTGCTGAAAGAACCATGGGTAGAACGCAGGGAGTTTGAAAATCCGCTTGGCTTCTCCCCTTGTTCCCAAGACTCCGGCGAGAGTTTAAATCTGGAATCCTGCAGAGGGAGGGAGAGCGAGAGAATCGTCTAATTAAAGAAATAAACAAGCGTGTTTCTCCTTCTGCTGGAGACAATGGCGCGCCAAAGACAAACAGTGCAGGATGCCAGTCACGGTTTATTTCCCCAAAGCGGGACTTTGCTTTCAGTGCCTCTCCTGTCAAAAATAGATTCCCATTTACAAGTACTTGACTGTCAATAAAAATCCATTTTCAGCATGAATTTGCCTCTCTCCCAACTCCACACGTGGGTTCTAAAGAGAAAAGAATGTCCTACTTAAAAATAGCAGCCTCTGCCTCTATTTTTTCTTGCTCCTGCCCCTGCCTCATTTTCTGTTTCCAGACCTGCGCGCTCTCCACGAGCAAACCTGTCCTTCTGGCGTGGGGAGGGAGCTTCTCTCACAGTGGGGAAGAGCTTCCAGGCTCCACAGAAGGTCCTGGAAATAAAAAAAAAATGTTTTGGACACTCTGGATGCTGGGAGAAGCAAGAAAGCCCAACATGACATGATTTATGAGAACTCTCTGGCCTGTAAGCAGGACAAACCCACCCGCGAAGGCCGTGCCAAGAACAGATCCAAGGAAGAGAACTGTGAGCAAAAAGGGAGGACAGGAATGCTTTTATTTCCTTCAGAGCACAGGTGACATTACATCATGAAGTTTCACAGAGTTTTGAATCCGTTCAGAGCCAACGTTGGGTCTTCAGTTCCATCTGCTTTGAAGGTGACATAGAGCAGGTGGAGGGTCCCCCCCCCCCCCAGGTTTTGTGTAACCAGCCCTGAGCTCTGGAATGTCCATCCCTCACTCAGCACATCCTGCACATAAAATTCAATATTTGCCAAACGATTCATTCTCGGATTTGCCTTTGGGAGCCTGATGTGGTCACATCGATTTTCAACGAGCTCATGACCTCTCATGCAGATGTGTCTGGCCCTCCTGGGAGGAGAGGTGGAGAGTCTGTGGGCTCCTGGATCCAGGAAACTGCTTAGAATGTTTTTTGACTTGTCTTTTAAAAATCAGCCTGTATTATTTCTAAATTTTAAGGAGTATACAGTATATGCAAGAAAAGATGTATTTAAGCAAAAAATTATAGAAGTGATATATGTGTTTTGGGGGGAGGATTTACAAAATGTATATGGGGTTGGGACTCTTGGTTTTAAGAAATGGGAACTGTTACGAATATCGGAGTCTTCATTTGGGCTCATACTGGTTTTTCCCTGTCAATATCCTTGACTCTGCTCTTATTTGGTGGGTTCATTTTTCCTCTCCATCCCTCCCCTTAAAGTTATTCTTAAAAGCTTTGGGGCTGCAGCCTCAGCAAGTCTAGAGTGTGGGATTTCAATTTTTTTCCCCTCACTTCTTATCAGTTTCACAAAAGCCTTGAAGTCTAGTTTCCTTGGCTATAATTGAGACCTGTGCTTGAGCCTGTCCTGAGCCTGGGGCGTGAAATGCTCTGCTGAGCTCCACGGCTTTGTAGGGCTGCTCCTGGAGCCAGGCGGAGGGGTCTGTGGATGGCCGGTTGGGGGCTCCAGGTCTGTCCTCACTATGTGTGCTGAGGAATGTGCACTTGGACAAGCAACGCAGCTCACAAACACATATAGAAAGGAACCTAAAAACAGATGGCTCCCTAAAAGCTAACAAGACAGCCTCTACTCTCAGGAAAAAATCTTTCAAGGAATTTGGCAAAAGTGCAGGGCTGTTAGTGATAGGCAGCATCCCAAGAGGGGCTAAATGATGTCAGGATATGCTTCAGCTCGAACAATTTCAAAAGCAGGTAATATAATACTCTCATAAAGGCATAAAGGTAATTGATCCACGTAGGGCCACCACCAGAGATGGCTCGAGGACCCAACCAGGTCATTGAAGACCCAGAATATTTCCATTGTTTTGCAGAATCATCTCATCACCCTGATGCTTGCATGTGGGGTGTATGTGCTGCACATGGTCTACCTTGCAGCCCAGATTATCCTGAGGGCACAGGTCACAAGTTTCTATCCTAAAATATTTTACAAATTTCTTGTCATTTCAACTAGTTGTCTCTGTTCAATGGGAATCCTATCCGAATGTAATACTTCAGCATCTGTGAAGTCAACAGTACACGTAGCCCATTTCTCAACTGATTTCAAAGTCCTTATTTAGTGCTAACTCTTTACTCCTATTATCTCCTACAACTAGTCTCAGCAGGGACTTTTCTGCCCTAGGTCCTGTGAAAGCTGATGTAATGTACCCAGGATAATTCATATTGAGTTTGTCTAGCACAGTGGTTCTCAACCACTGTGGTCACAACCCACAGGAACTGTATTAAAGGGTCATGGCATTAGGAAGGTTGAGAACCACTGGTCTAGCACATAGTAAATGCTCAATAAAAATAAAATATTACCATTATTAATCTTAAATCCTTTGTTATTTTGTTCGATGAATATCAATTATGCATCTACTCTCTTACCAGACCCTGAAAATATGAGGGGTTGGTAGGTAATTTATTCAGGCTAACACTAACTATCCCAGAGTTTATATCACCCACAAGGATGTGGAGAGATGACTTAGAGAGGATGAGGTAAATTCTCTCCTCAAAATCTTCTTAGTCTAAGCACATAGTCGAGAAACTTAGAAATTTCTTTTAATAGTATCAGTGCTATAGTTACACAACAATAAATCATTTCTCATTTGTTCTGTTTCTAATCAGGGACAAAGCTGTGGAGAGATCAAGAATTGAGCTATACGATCCTGCTGTATGCTGCCACCAGGTGGCAGTCCATGCCTTTCTCATAGAGCCTACATAACTAGCCCTCTTCAGTATTAACAATTCTTTTATTATTAGGAATATCAATAATGTCTGAAACATTTTATTAGTTACATTAGAAATAGTAGGAATAGTTGACTGAAGTATGTCTGTCATAGATGGTTTCGGCACATTTCCCTCCTTCCTTCCTTCCTTCTCTCTCTCTTGCATCCATTGTTTCTTCTTCCTCCTTTCTTTGCTTCCTCCTTACCTTACAATGTGCTTTCCCTCTTTATTCTTTGCTTTGCTATGCATCTCTTCAAAGCCAGATGGAATTCCTTTCTTCACAGTTTTCCCCCTTCTTGGTTTCCCCTTTGAATTGCACAAACAAATAATTTCTTTTAAGTTGATATTCTGCCTACTTGGAAGTCAAGTCTGGAACATATTTTTCTACTTGTCAAACGTCTTATTTTAAATATCTAGGTAGACAGAAAGTAAATGTTACTTGGTATGAATAACTAATCATTTCTTAAAAGAGAGCTCATCTGGCTTATTGCATCAGTCCTGAATTCTGAACGTCTAGTGTCTTTACACAGGCACATCCTTCTTTTTTCTGATATTTTCCTTTATCCTATCACACTAGTTGCTTGAAGTCTAACTCTTTATGAGAAATTGTACACAAAAATGTGTCCCCCCTCCATGTCTTCTACCTGGTTAATGAGGCTGCTCTTACGGTGTCTATTAGGGAGGATGTTTGGATTTGTGTGGTTTCATCTAAGACCCTGTTGTCTTTCCTCCAAACAAACTAGAAATGGATTCATATGATGCTTGCTTTATGCCATGAACTATAGTAAGAAGGAGATGAAGGCTTATAGGTGAAAAGGACCTGACCTGGTCCTTACTCTAGAAAACACTCACTCATGTTACTGTGGAGATATGAATAGATGAAGAGGTACATCAAGATTGAACAGTGTGAAGGGGACAGGATCGAATTTGCATGACACAGTGTGGGAGGATAGAGGAGGTCCTCAACCAGGCATCTGAGGAGGTGTCTGGGAAGAAGACGTCTAAACTGAATCTTCACAGACAGATCAGGTGAAGGGGAGTGACTGGGGCTGGGGCTTGGGGTAGAGCGAATGATTCAAGGCAGCCCACACAAGGAGCACTGTAACCCAAGATCCTAGACATGGGACTTAATGCAGAATCTCTCATGAGGCCCATGCACTGCACCTGCCAAGTCCCTGGCTAGAGATTACAATATTGTGCAAGATGAAACCACTGCAAGCAACTGGGTGGAGGCCACATCTGACTTTCTGTATTATTTGTACAATTTCCTATAAATCTGTATAATTTCAAAAGTTACTTTAATGAAAAATATATAAATAATATTGGTACATATTAGTAAACAGTTGATGACTCGAATCTTGATAATGAGACCACCAGGTCTACAGTAGGTAGACTGTAGAGAAAAATGGGCCAGATAAACCCGTTATGCACATGGCAGGTTCAGGAGGTTGGTAGAACTGGGGAGGAAGCCAGGATGAGCCAGTGGAGGGAGCACAGGCTACATGGTGAGAAAATCCTTGTTATCAGTCATAAAGGTCCTGTAGCATAGTATTTTAAATTTGAAATATCCAAGTAAAGGGATGACCTTACCAGTCTTGTATTTTTTTTTTTTACTTAGGAATATACTTAACCAAGGAGATAAAAGATTTCTATAAAGCAAACTACAAACCGTTAATCACACAAACACGTGGAAAAACATACCATGCTCATGGACTAGAAGAATCAACATTGTTGAAGTGGCCACTCTGCCCAAAGCGATTTACAGATTTGGTGCAATTCCAGTCAAAATACCAATGCCATTTTCCACAGGATTAGAAGAAAAACTGAAATCAATTCTAAAATTCATAGGGAATTAAAAAAAAGAAAAAAGCCCAAATAGCTGAAACAATCTTAACCAAAAAACAAAAACAAAAACCAACAAAAAAGCAAAAAACAGAGAATAAACAAGCAAACAAACTCTAGAGGCATCACATCACCTGACTGACTTCAAATTATATAACAAGGCTAAAATAACCCAAATAGTAGGGTCTTTTTCTTTTCTTTTTCTTTTTTTTTTTTTTGAGACAGAGCCTCAAGCTATCCCCCTGGGTAGAATGCCATGGCATCACAGCTCATAGCAACCTCCAACTCCTGGGCTCAAGTGAGTCTCCTGCCTCCGCCTCCCAAGTAGCTGGGACAACAGGCACCTGCCACAACGCCTGGCTATTTTTTGGTTGCAGCCATCATTGTTGTTTGGTGGGCCCGGGCTGGGGATTTGAACCCGCCACCTTAGGTGTACGTGGCTGGCGCCTTAGCCGATTGAGCCACAGGCGCCAAGCCAATAGTAGGGTCTTGATATAAAAATAGAGACATAGACCATTGGAACAGAATAGAGAAAGCAGAAATAAAATTATGTAACTACAACCTGAAAGGGGGAGCATGTGGAATGTCTTCCTTGTTTTATTATGTAGTGGATGTTTATATGTAGATATTTCCTTTCTTCTATTAATTGCCTGGATATTTTAAAATATTCTTAAAGTCAATGTTGGAAATAATGATAAAATCAATTCAATGAAATGAATTGATTTTAGTCTTAAGATAAGCTGAAGTCTCAAGTACTAATAGGGTAACTAATGTACTCCAGTCTGTCCAGGACTGTCCTAGTGTCTGTCCTGAAAGGCCCCCTTATTGGGTATCCTTTCTTTGTCCAAGTCCTTGGCAAACTGAGATTGTTAGTCAACATAGGTAGCAGTACATTTTTATGATTGTATTTTTCTGTATCCTGTTATATAACATGTGTTAAGACACCCAAAGACGCAGCTATAATAACTTTTAAAAAATTAACTTTCAATAGGTAAGGATATTCAATGATGTTACCAATGATTATTTAAGGGCTTAAGAAAGTATAACTAATTATACCACAGCCGTGAGTACTTTTTATGCACTCAGATCTCCATTTGAACATTAAAGATTGATAACTAAAATTAAAATAAAAGCACCATGAGGAATGACTAGAGAAAAAGTCCAGTTTCTATCAGGGAATGAGCCATTAGCTCAAGGGAAACCTGTCTACACGATTGATTTTCATCAGGGAGGCCCTGGTCATCGTCACAGGAACATCTCAGTTCCCGGGGAGGTGGAAGAAGTCCCAAGTGCAGATGCCTTTGGATTACCTCAGACTCCAGGACAGAGTGAGCTAGAAACTGGGAGGTGCAAGGCCTCGAAGTGGATGTTGTCCCAGTACTTGTAAGAACACTGCCACTTCCGGGGAGGGGGAATGTGGCCTGAGTTCAGGACAGGGTGGAATAGTGGGTCGATTAGTTGAATCCAATCGAGGGAAAGCAACTTTGCAGGAAAGTTCAGCCTCAAATTGCAATTAGCTGATGTGAGACTCAAATCTAGGCAGGTAGGTGATAGGAATTCTCTGTTTGCAGAGTGTGAACTTGGAGCCTCTTTGGCATGGAGAGTCTACAGCAGTGATTTTCAACTGGTGTACTGCTGCACACCAGTGTGCTGTGAAAAATTTTAAAGATCATTAATTCAATTATTTTTGCAAGAAGTTTAAAGCACAATAAATATGTTCTTTTTTTTTTTTTTTAACTCTTTTTATTGGATCAACATAATTGAAGTGTGCCACAGGAGGAGTTTAACTGTAGGTTCAAGGGTGCTGTAAGATTAAAAAAAAAAAAAAAAAAAGGTTGAAACATACTGCTCTCAAAAAAGCCTGAATGAAGCCCCCTGGGTGGTGAGAATGCTCATTCAGGTGTTGGGTGGCTCCAGATCACCTGTTCTGGCCCCAAATTTTGATCAGCCAGCAACCTTGGTCCACTGAGAAGAAAATCACAATTGTTATGGGGCGATGGACCCCAATTTACTAGAGGGGGTAAAATTATTTCCTTAGTGAGTCTAAGATAATAATTAAAGTGGTGATGATAAAGTAAGTCATATTAATATTTCGGTATTAAGCGTAGTAGTTATTAGGAAGTATTTTGTATAGAGAGCATTTGTAATTTCTGTGTTAATCTATCACATGAAGTTAGAGGTGAGCCTTGCGATTCCAGCTAGAGCAAGCATTTAGAAATTAATTTTAGATTTACAGTTTGAAGCTGAAAAGTATAAGAGAATTTACCTAAGTATAAACAAGAGTGGAATGTTTAGGAGAACTGGAGCATCCTCTGTCAGTTTTATTTGTGAGATTTATCAGGGCTGTTTATATTTTGGAGTCAGTGCTCCGTGGTAATTAGGCGTAGATATTGCTTAAAAAGAAGCCGGACTTGTAAAATTTATGAACATATTTGGAGATATTTAAAGGACTATAATTCACTAAATTATTAAAACTTCCCCTTAAGATGGTATTAAAATATTAGATATGTAAGTAGGGTCTTAAAATTTTCCAGTTGAACTTGAAGGCTTTGGTAAGAACCTGGCTTTTGCAATATGTACTTTGATAAGTAAGCGAAGTAACACAAGAATGGAAGGACGCGTGTGACGTGTGGTCACTGCTTCGTCCGAACCAGCAGATTACAACCACATGCTCACCTGAGAAACACTCATTTTCATTCAGGGGTGGGAGGGAAGGGGTTGGGCAAGTTTCCACCCCGTGGGTACATCGCAAAGGTATTTTGCACACTCGCTGGGTGTAGGGCACAACTACAACCCGGACTTTAACCATACAAAAGCACACTATGCAACCTAAATCATGCGTACCCCTGTGTTGATCTGAAATTTAAAAAAATTAATTAAAAAGAGTGAAAGCAAAATAAATCGTTGTGTTGTTTCTCTGCTTGGAGGACACCTTTAAGGTCACAAAAGCTAGGGACCTGCACTGGTGAGGGGGGTGGCACACGGCCTCACTGTGCTGTGTGGCAGGTGTGGGGCTGGGAGCCTCCACCCTGTCACTGGGGCTGGCAGAAACGACCCAACAGAGGGGCCGGTGGGGCCCTGGAGCCTGGACATAGTTCTGAGTGTAAGTTGCGAAGCACAGTGGGATCTGGGGCCAGTAACACTCAGGGAACCCTGACACACAAGCATCCACAAGCCATCCTTTTTCTTCTTTTAGGGAAAAACCATCTACTTTCCTTTAAAGGGTGTCATGGTAAATAGGCCAGAAAGTCATCAGAAACGGGTCTCTGCTGGGGAGAGTGTGAGTGCGCTGGGCATTAGGGTTAAAGAAAATACTCCCAAAGCGGGGTTGTGGGTGGTCCTGTCACGATGGCACCATGAAGGAAGGTATGTGATCTCCTAAGCCCTTTGATACTTGAGTCAAAACAAATAGTAGAATGGACGCTACTTAGGCTGGGAGGGTTAGGAGGAAGGGAGGGATGGGAGAGATTTGTTCAAGGATACGAAATCACGACCAGACAGGAGGAGTAAACTCTGTGCTCTCTCCCACCGTAGGATGACTGCAGTTAACCGTGACATACCATGCAGTTCCAAACAGCTAGGAGCATAATCCACGTTCCCAATGCAAGGAAGTAATGAAAGTTTGAGATGATGGATATGCTAATGGCCCTGATCTGGTCGCTATACACCGTATGTATAGAAACATCACTATGCCCCCCCATGAATATGGACAACTGCCATTTGTCAATTAAATTAAAAAATACATTTGCAAGTTAGGCAAAAAAGAAAAAAAATCCTTTTGTAGAGGTATCCAAAATAAATGAGTAAGTGAATCTTATTAAATTAAAAATAAAAAGATAAATGAATGAGCCAACACTCCCCAGGCCGTAGGATTCTCACCTGCTCTACTCACTGGGGTCTTGGACGCAGCTCTTATTGAAAACGGCAAAAGGTTCGAAATGAAAACCCTCAGACTCACCTACATTAAAAGGAGGTTGACTGAATTCCTGGACTGTTGTGATCCTAACCGTGATTACTGTCCTGCGCCTGCCCCATGTCCAGCACCCCGTGAACACTGGGCAGTAGTGGGAACTACATGAGAAGGGCAGGAGTTTTCATTTCCAGGCCTATATCTCTAGACTGGATTGACTTTTACATTTTAAGGATGTTACTACTTTCTTTTGCCTTTTTTTTTTGGGGGGGGGGGGAAGGTTATTGAATAGAGGTCCAAAGCTGAATGAAAGACAACAGTCCTCCCTCATTAACTTAAGCAATTAATTATTTGGTGCTAGGTTCTCCTGTTGGTTGAAGCTATTAAGGACTGTTAGAGGGTGATAAGGCTGAGGTCTTCCAGGGATGTCTTGTGTTCTGATATTTTGACAGTTTTGACTTTTCTCCAGGGCAGCAAACAGAAAAAAAAAAAAATACTTGCCTTTAAAATGAGATAGTGCCATTCCCAGCTGCCTAAAGAGATTCCTGTGCCCATGAAATGGACAAGCCCTGGTTGAAGGGCTTGCACGGCTGGTGCAAGCAGGGCTTAATAGATCCTGGCTGGGAGAGAAGACACGTTCAAGGCATTTAGTGTGGGCATGTGGCGGAGATGATGTGTTCACCAACCCCCTACAGCTTTCCCACCCCCACTGGTCATGTGGCTGGACCCTCCCTTCCCAGTCCTTCTTGAGGTTTGGTTGGGACCATGTACTGAACTCTGGTTCTGGCTGAGGGAATATGGGAGAGGTGATGTTAGGTGGACCCCATACTCCCTGCAGTTGGATACAGCTTCTCTCTTCTCATTCTGGGGTGCTGCATATGAGGCACCACACACACTGTGGTTCCTGAACCCCTCCAGGGGGCAGAGCTTCCTGGAGTCCGCTGCCTGGAGAAGGCTCCAAGCTTGAAGATTCTTTTTACAAAAATGGGAGATTCCCAAGTGTTAGAGTGCTGTTGAAGGCACATAAGTTCCAGAATGAGACTCTTGAAGTGGGATCAAGAAGATGAGAAGGCATTGAGAGGTCATTGCGCTCTTACCGTGTGATTAAGATCAGACCTGAGTGTTACCCACGTCTTGCCACCATTCCCTGGGTGTGCGGAGGGCTGAGCGAGGGCATCCCACGTCCACTTTGGGCTCTGGGACACTCAGGGTACCCTTGGCTATGGATAAAGTAACAAGTTTCCCCACTGAATCCCTTGTTACTCACTTATTAGAATCTTGCCTTTCAGAAGAACGGGATATGTTACCGAAAAGCCATTTCTGTGCTTGTGTTATAAAAGATATCAAATATTAATGCTCTTCTGAGAGACATTAATTTAAGAAAAACAAGCTTTTATTCTACAAATATTTATTGATCTTTTTGCATAGCCCTTCAGGTTAAAATTGTTATAATCTCCAAGTGGTTTTAGACATTTTGTATTCCCTTGTACACAGCAATCCTGAGTACAGAGAGAGGTGCTTAGATGTGTTACGAGTGATGATAGGTATGATAAATAGGGCTTTATTTTACTTAGAAATTCATTCCACCAATGTTTATTATACATACCTATGTCTCTAGTATTGATGCTATGGCTCTGCTGAGGTATTTTATTTTAGTTATTTTTAATGAAACATGCATCCATTAGAATTAATTAATTGTAGCTAAACATCCAAAAATAATCTGTCACTGTGGTGTGCTGAGAAATGTTTAACAATAGGCTCTCTGAAGGTTACTAATAATTATACTAACATAAAGGCCAGATAGCAAACAATTTATGAATAATAATAACATATGTAATTTTATTATTAATAAATACATTAATTATTTATTATGTAATAATAATAATTAATTATTATTAATAATAATTAATAATAAAATTACAATGCCCCTTATTTAAAATTATAATGCCCCTTATTTAAAATTTAATTTTCAATAATGACTGTGCTTAACAATCAGTTGACAGAATTCCTGAAAGTTTAACAACTGCTTCTCTGAGCCCATGGACGGTGGCTTCAGCCTGCTACTTCACCTTCACCCTCCCCCCTCGGTGCCAAATCTAAGGAAGAGGTGATCAGGTGTCACCCACACTGTGTTCCCTCCTGCTTCACCTCGTTCCATCCTGCTGCACAAACACACCGAGCTCCTTCCTGGGTCAAGGCTTTTGCATTTGCTATTTCCTGGCCTAGAATATTCCAACCTCACCTTCACATAACGGTAGAGCTTTTCCTTTAATTAACTATTCATTGATACATACGTAATAGATGGTTGTATTTTCAGGATACATGTGATAATTTGATACTCTCATGTCATATGTGAAGATTAAACTGGGGTTATTGGGATATCTATCACCTTAAATATTTATCTCATTTTTATACGAGGAGCATTCCACTTATTCTCTTGTAGCTATTTTGAAATGTAATAGATTAATATTAACTGTTGTCACCCAATGTATCTATGAATCACTAGGTCTTATTTCTTCTACCTAACTGTATCTTTGCATGTATTAATCAACCTCTCTTAATTCTATCATCCTTCTGGGGCTCTGGTAACCAACAATCTACTTATCTCTTATTTATCTACCTGATACAATCACCCTATTTGTGGTCAATTATTGCCATCTGACAATGTAAGCTCAATATTCCATATTTTCTGATTTTGTACAAGGATCCAGAAATCTGGATTTTTTATGCAAAATCTCACAAATGGGGAAGCCAGTGCCGCCCCAATGCAATCCTTCTCCAGCCATATGTAGCCTAGGAGAGGCTAGTGCTCAACCCCTGTTTGTAGGGTCTGCAGCTGGTCCCACTGACCTAAGAAGCACTCGTGGTGTTTGTCATTTTAGGGTTGGAGGAAAGACATTGCTGAGAAGAGCTGCAATGAGTATGATCCAGTCAGAGCTCAAGAAAAAGGAACATGAGTTATTCATACTCAGCAGAAACAAAAGAAGAGCACTGGGATGGTGTTGAACCAGGATGCCTAACATGGGGAGTGATCACTAGCCCTGCTACTCTGGGTCTGCATCAGACATCACTAATGGATCACAGCACACGCTTCCCTGGGGCAGCCCACAACCCCACAGGGCATCCAGCATGACACCAGGCACACAGTCTACACAAGGAGGCTCACCTGCCAAGGCTGGTGTGAGCCCAGCTGAGACATCACCTTGTCTGGAAGGCCCTCCATGCCTTTTCTTGGCATAATCACTTACTTATCCACATTGGATCTTGTGCAGAAAAATGTTAGCAAAGCAGGCCTGAGACTGCCACATTAGAAAAGCTTCTTGCAAAGTTGGCTCTTGAAAGCACATGGTAAAAACTTAGTTTCTACCCATCTCTCATAAGAATGGCTCACAGTGCCTGGACGGTTTATACAAAACAGTGTGGTTTAAGCTGAACACTTGCTTTCCTCCTGGGAATTTGGAATTTTGGCACACGCTAGGCAGAGGATACCGTAGGCAACAGGTCCCACCGTACACCCTGGTCCTTGAATCTCTAATGAGCATTCCTGGTACACAGCGTTTCACATGGGTTGTAACAACTCATTGCTGGATCAACTAAGTTCATCCTGTGTGACCCTTCTACCCCCGGGAGAGGACTCTGGTAGCTTTGGACTTGGTCCCATGCACTTTTTCCCTTTACTGAGTATCCATTGTATCCTTTCACTGTAGTAAATCATAACTGTGGGTATGACTGTGTCCTTAGTCCTGTAAATTCTCTCAGTGAATCTTCAAACAAGGGCTAGTTGCGGGCACCCCAACGCAGATCCTGGAGCATCGTGTCCATTCTGTGCAATAGAGCATAACTCTATTGCATTTCATTTCTGTCCTTGTGATTCTTCTCCTTGGTGCACAGTACATAAATGTGCCCTGAAAAAATGATTTGTACAGATGTCAACAGGCCGGGCATTGGGAAAAAAATGCATGTCTCATTTGAGCACAGGAAGCTGTATTTTAAGGATGCTCAGAGAAACAGAAGCCCCCTCATTCTTTTCTGCAATGCTGTTTCTTAGACTGTGACCAACCTTTCATAGGCTCTCCACCTTCTGCTGCAAATGTCATCTTTATGAACACCACCACTGTAAACGGAGCTGAGGGATGCTGCCCACTGCCCAGCACCTACGTGTTTCTCCTGCAAATGGAGCACATGTGCATGAAATAATGTGGCAAGGAAAGCAAAGAGGGGCACATCCAGGGGCAGCGATGCTTTCTAGAACTCTAATCATGCTGGAAAGAGTGAGTATCCACTCCAGAAGAGAGGCTGTGTGCTAATCACAAGACTCCAGCTCACCCAGGAGACAGGGAGAACAATGCACAGAGCACCATAAACCACCTAAAGATACACAGAGAATGTGCTGGTGGACATTTTCCTAGGCAGAGGCTTATGAGAGTGCATCAGAATTTCAAAGTGGTGCCAACTTTCCTCTCCTCTAAGCAGAAAGAACGACATGAAAGGTAGCTATGGAAGATACAAGAATATCTACTGGCCTTGCTAACTTGCTTTCCAGGACCGTGAAGTCTAATACTCCAAATTTACATATCATCATTCTCATGCAAATGTCTGGTGTTACTCAACAGAAATGAGAGCAGCATAATTACATAGTGTGGGAGTTGGCTGTCCACAGGGTTCAAAGTCTCAGATCCACCTCTTATTTTATAGGATTACCACTTACATTCTCTGATCCTCAGTATTCTCATTTATAAAATTCACTTAAAATCACACGCCCCATGGATTGGTTGCGAGTGAAGAGCTAACCCATGTCTTAGTACTGTTTATGGCAATAGTCAAAACTTAATGCTTGGAAAATGGGAGTTACGTTGGTTGATATAGGTTGGGCTATGGGAAAATGCTCGATAGGTGGAGTGTCAGATGGAGAATGTTTCTTAGATAATGCCCTCAGGGCCCTCACTGTGGAAGGGCGGCAAAAGAGATAGGATTGAGCAGGGGACAATGCCAATTACCAGCCGGGTCCAATGTCGACCTCAGCTGACTCCACAGTAAGCTCTGGAGTCACAACTCAGAACTTTGAGATGTGACCCTGCCTAGCCCAGCAGGGCCATCCCTGTGAGGCTGCGTTGCTAAGGCCTTACCCTCCTGCATCATCCAGTGCCTGGGAGAGGGCTTCCCCTACGGGGACGTGGCCTTAGGAGAGGTGCCTGTCTACATCTGAGGCTGTTCTTGTGGGTACTGGCAGTTGAGGACTCTACTGACAGCATTCCCAGCATCTGGGGCAAAAGCCTTGTTTTTGGAAGGGGACCATGGAAATTTAAAGCACATCAAGTATGATAGCAATGATGAAGATGGTGGTGATCATGAGGACAAGTGGCCCACAACAGAATCAAAAATACCACTTTAGGGGCTGAGTGATGGAGTCAGAAAAAAAAACCACCTTCTTCCTGGTGTTTAGCCACCTGCCCCCTCCCACTCTGCTCACTTTCTCACACCCACTGGGTGCAGAAGATGTAGCGTTGATCTATTTTAAGACATGGGGTTTTCAGCTGAGCTCAGATTGGGGCACTGTGGAGAGGATTTTGGTTTTAAACACATGGGAAAAGAAGCCTCCAAAAGGCCTCGTTGAAGTCTATCAACTAGTTTATCTTATCAATGGATTTTGATCTTCTACAACCATCTCTTGTAAGTGACATTGGCTTTAATTAAGAGAAAAGCTGTCCAGGCCACAATAAAAACATGGCTTCCCTTGAGCCGGGAGAGGCCCACATTAGCCTTGCTGCAGGTGGGTTAAAGAGTGTTCTTCCGCAAGCCTGTCTACCCATTCCTGTCAACTCAGAACTTTGAGATGTGATCTTTTTTGGAAATATGGTCCCTGAAGATGTCCTCAGTTAAGATGAGGTCATACTGGATTAAGGTGGCTCCTAAATCCAGAGACTAGTGTCCTGATCAACCCACACAGAGGCACTAAGGTACAGGGAGAAGATGGCTACATGAACACAAAGGCATAGATTAGAGAGATGCAGGTACCAGTCTGGAAAAGCCAAGGATTGTCACCAATACCAAAAGCTGGAGGAGGAACATGGCCTAGGGTAGAGTCTTGTGGCATTAGCCTAGTTCACCGCAACCTCAAAGTCCTGGGCCCAAGTGATCTTCCTGCTTCAGCCTCCAGAGTAGATGGGACTATAGGCCTGTGCCACCAATCTCAGCAATTTTCTTTCTATTTTTAGTATAGACAGGCTCTTGCTCTTGCTCAGGCTGGCCTGGAACTTCTGAGCTCAAGCAATGCCCCTCTTCAGTGTTCTAGAGTACTGGGATTATAGGCATGAGCCACCTGTTTATAGTATTTTGTCAAAGCAAAGTAATAAATGGCAACCCAATGGCTATTACAGTAACCCTAGGTGCGTGATGCAGTGCAGAAGAAAACAAACAAGCAAACAAATATTTTCCCCAGGTCTACGGCCTATCTAAATATTTAGAAAAGTACTCTCATAGAAGGCTAACTATTGATAAAGGGTATTGCCAATGTCAAGGAACTATTAGACTTTAGACAAGAAATGGATCAATGACAGAACAATAGGGGTAAAAAAATAAGTTTGGGTAAAGAATTGAATTTCTTCTACCATGTAAATCTCTATCTGTGTGATAAAGGCCACGGTGGTTTTAGAGCTTTTGAGAAGAAGGTCTATAATATGAAAATAGTGATATTAATCATAGCTGGCATTTCCTGAGTGCCACATGCAAGGCGATTCTTTGGTCATTTACATAGACTCTTTCATTTACTTCCCTCAGCTCCCTGAAGGAGGTACAATTATTATCCACATTTTACCAATGAGGGCATCCATGTGCAGACTTCCCAGTGAGATTCCATTGCTAGTGAGAGTCAAAGGCTGCCTTTGAGCACCAAGATCCACCACCACAGTGGTGTACCAATTGTTACGCAGTGAAACCTCTGTGCTTCTGCAAATCCTTACTGGCTTGTCTTCCACTGTCCTCAGAGGCCTGTCCCATAGAATACGGATCAGACAACCACATGACGCTCCTTTGCACGCCCGCCAATGTATCTCTAACAAGCAGCTCCAAAGCTGCCCAGGGTTCAATTAATTTCTAAAACTGATAATGATGATGGCTCATTTTCCAGGTGACATTTGTCATTGTGCCCACTTACATTTCTAGGTAAAACTCAGTCTTGCTATGACAGCCTCACAGTGATGTTGCAATTTGGCCAACACAAAGAGAAATATTTCTTTATTGTATGTTACAACTTAAAAAAATTCAAACTTAAAAGTTGTTCAGCTCCTTGGTGAAACAAGGTCAGCACCGCCCTGTATACATGCACGGTCGGGTTGTGTTGACCAGGATGAGACAGAAAGTAGGGTGGGTACTGACAACTCAGAGGAGATGAAATCGTGAGTCAACTGGGAAGGTTCTGGGCTGCTCTCAGGTTACTTTAGAAAATGCATAATATTCACTCTGCAAGAATTAAAGCTACAAAGTAATCCCTGACTTGTGAACTACTTGAGTAGTTCATACTGTCGAGGTCCCCTTCCCCCTCCCCACTCCAAGTACATAGTCTGCATTCCCCGGTGTCAAGCTAACATGAACTCAAATGGAATAAAGAGTCTTCCTGAGCATGTCCCTGACAAAAGCTTTTCCATGACAATACAGTAGCAAAGGAGTGCCAATCACAAGATGCCCCCAACCTGGGAGCTGCTCTGGGCAGAGTGAGAGGAGGAAGTTGTTTGACAGAAACTCAACAACTGCATACGTGTGATGTCGTGACCCTGACAAGGACAGAAGAGGACAGGGATGGAGATCCAAGGACTTGGATCCAGACGAGGAAAGTGGAGGTTTTCCTGACGAAGTGAGGCTTAAACTGAGGGTAGAGTCGGGAATGAGGCTAAGAGGAGAGGCAAGAACATTTCTAACAAAAGGCTTCCTATGCCTATGTAACAAAATAACAAAATAATACATACACACACTTACCAAATTAAAACATCACGTATTTGTCACCTTACAGTTCTATAGGTCAGAAATACATTCATGTTTGACTGGGCTTTCCGTTCAGTCTCACAAAGATAATATCTAGGCATCGGCCAGGTGGGTTGCTATCTGGCAATAGGATTTGTACAATTCATCAAGTGCTGACTAAACCATCTTTATATCTCATACAACCACCAACAGAGGTTTGCTGATGGAGTATGTGATGGAATTTTATATAGCTATTTGTTTTCTCATTTTTCCCTGTCTTTTTATTTCTGTTTTAGATTTACATATACATATATATTTAAACACACACACACACACACATATATTTAACACATTAGAAAGTTAGCAGGATAAAGGAGTAAATGGATGAACTGAATGACTGCGGCTATCTGCCTTAGGCATGGGAGATCCAC
This sequence comes from Galagoides demidoff, assembly GCA_963574575.1. Lineage (NCBI taxonomy): Eukaryota > Metazoa > Chordata > Mammalia > Primates > Galagidae > Galagoides > Galagoides demidoff. The sequence goes on along the minus strand of CAUYQV010073505.1, from coordinate 14,080 downwards.
CTTGATGGGGGAAATTCCCTGATGCTTTTGGATTTCAGCTGTTAACAGATAATTAGTCGGTCACTTTTTGATTTCCTGCAATTACAGAAATGTCATTTTTTTTTGAATGATAACTATGTACATTAATACACTTCTGGGGTACAGTGTGGGGTTTTCACATGCAATCCGAAATACTTCTATCAAACTGATCAACACAGCCTTCATGTCATTTTCTCAGTTATAGTTTTAAAACATTCTGATTCTACTCCTAGAGAGTTCCACTTGTACCCCTGTAAGATAGACTCAAAAATGGTTTCTGGGAGATTTTAATGTAGGTGAACCAAGCCTACCGTCGGAGGGATCCATAGGTTTATTCAGTGTAATCACTTTAATATACCTTTGTTCGGAAATTGTCTCGGGAAACTGAAAATCTGCCTACACAATATTGGTTGGTGGTAGATGGTAAGTGTGTACATCCATAATGTAAATACATTGGTACATGCCTTTAATTTGCATATTTTTATGCCAGGGTATTTTCAAAGGCATTCCAGATCTTTGAGTTTATTTGAAATTTCTATTCACTCTTTGGAATGTATAATAATGGGTGTGAGCACAGCTTTCAAGGCAACAGAGACAGAAAAAGAAGATAACAAAAATAGTATTCAGAGAAAATAAACCAAAAATATCTCACTAGAAGATGCAGCGGAGTGGAGGGAATACCCACAGCTGTGGCAACAGTTTCTCCAGGGAAAACCAGTTTTTATAATTTGAGGATTGAAAGGCATATTTCCTTGCTTCAGGCATGCTATATTTTTAATCTGGTTGCAGGAAGATAAATATAGGCTTTTTCTTAATTTTCAGTAACAAAAGAAAAAATAGAATAAATGGGGCCTGTAAGACACAATCCTGAATGTAGGGCTTGGATTCTGAGTGAGTTGGGAAAAGTCAAGATGGAAGAAGGTGTGAGGAATTTAAAGATGTTCTTGGAAAAAATACATAAAGTGAATGTTTGTTGGCAATACTTCTCCTTTTAAGTTTTCATTATACACCTTAAAATACTTTTTATTTTGTACTATTAACTTGTATTATCTCCTTAAAATAAAATGTTGTAATAAAATAAATAACGGAATAAACATAAAACAACATTTAAAATTTATGTTAGTAGAAAGCAGGCTCATAATTTATGCTCTTTGCTTTGACATTTCCGGAAGATGCATTTGTTCTGAACAGTATTCCCCATCTATCATGTGCTTCCTTTCCTCACCCCCTTCACTGATTCTTTCCTACCATGGAGAGGCTTCTGGCATATATCTGCTTGTGAGTTCCATTAAGTTCCATTAATGTTCTCTGCCATAGACAGGCAGATCGAATGCTTACAGGTTATTTCTTTTATCTTTGAAATTATTTATCCACAAATACACAATGAACTACCTGACCCATGTATGCCCTGATTCTAAGTATAAAACTCTGGCCACCATCTAACCTCTCTCTGCTTTTGCCTCTCTATTCATTCAACCCCGGCAACCCAGGCCCACCAGTCTTGCCTTGAGCTTTTCAGCCACACCACCCTGTTAAGGCCTTGTGCTTTCTTTACCATCATCCCGGAATGCTGTTCTGTAAGACAGTCCCTTCCTTTGCCGCTAAATCTTTGCCAAAATGTCCAGTTCACAGAGAGACCATCCTAAACCACCCTATTTAGAAGCTTACTTCCAGTTAGGGTTCCTCTTCCCTTTTTCCTACTTTATTTTTTTCTCCTACAGCTCTATCACCTTCTAACAGAGTCATAAGGTCTTTATGTTGTTTGCTGTCTATACTTCTGGCCTTCCAGCATAGTCTATAACTTATTTGTTTGCTCATTGTCTGTCTCCTCCTTTAGGAAAAGGTTCTATGAGTTAGTGAATTACATCTCTTTGGTTCACTGAGGTATTTTCACCATGTAGAACAATTTCTGCTCTGCAGTAGGTGATCAGTAAATATTTATTATTGAATAAACCAATCTACACATTTTCATCCAAGCACCATGATAAAAATAATAAAGGAAATAATACTATCATCAAATTCAAGTAAATATGATCGTGTCATTATTACTGCTGTGCATAGCCACCTGTGAGTAATTGAAACAACGCAAAGTTTTGTTCACTCATTTAGAATTCATTCACCCATTTTAAACTGAAATTTGTTGTCTCTTAAAAACATAAATTTTCTATATATTGCTTAGCCCCTCAAAACTCTATTAGACATCATTACCTTATTTTACAGAAACATTACAAAGTACAAGTGACTTTGCCAAGGTCACAGAACTAGTTTAGAGTTGAGATATACATGCAAATGTTTGTCATAGTGTCAAATATTCCAATCCTAATAACCCTTAATAGTTTTAAGAATGACAGAATATCAAGGGTGACAGGTTAAGTTAAAAAAAAAAAGCTTTAAGAAACTGAATTGCCAGATCTTCAAGTTAATCCCAAATGTGTTATCTTGACATAATATCATATTATATATTTGCATTATTCAAGATAGTTATTAAATCTCTTGATATTATCTTATATGGTTTTTAAACCATTTTATCTAATATGGTTTTTATCTTATAATTCCTTGTGAGTTGATGTCTATCTTGTGCTAAAATAAGAATACTAGTTTTAAATCATTAACATATTTTCTTTACATCTTTTTTATTTCCACATGAAATATAAATTATAAAATAAATAATTACTGATAAGATTCATTACTGAAAGATTCCCTTTCCTCCCAACTCAGAGCTAAATACTGTATCAAATTTTGTGTTTATCACTTCTACTTTAAAAAATGTTTTTCTTTGTAAAAAGGGTATTATGCCTTTTGTTTGATATATTATTTTTTCATTTAAATTAAACAATAGAGTATCTCTCAAAGTATTTTTAGGATATAATGTTGACTCAAATTAATATGATTAGAAGACTTTTTAATTCATAGCACATAAAATTCTAATGGAACCAAATAGTGTTCAAAGCTCTAACTATGTTTATCAAAGATTTCATAATTAATTGTTTTTTACATTCTGCAAATATAAAAAATATATCAACTTATTAAACCATAATATTTACTGAACAACAAAGAGTTGAAATTTATTTTTCCTCTTTTACTTGAAAATATGCTGAAGAACCGGGTAATTGGCAATAAACCAGAGCAAAACCAGAACACTTTCAGTGCTGTTCTCTTAAAAGGGCATTTAGGTCCCAATTTCATTCTACTGTATCGTGGCATGACCCTAAACCAGAATAATGGAGACTCAACACAGTGTAGTACTCGTATCAAAGGATGATGGCAAAATCCAAAGAGACATTTCTTTTCAAAATTTATACATAGGATATACTCACAGCTCAGAAGATAAAGGCAGAAACCCATTTACCAGGAAGATAAGTTTATCTGAGGTCTCAAAAGGAAAAATATAAACAAGAGATTCTGAACTGAAAAATCTGAGAGTAGGTTGTATTAAAAAGTAAAAAGAGAAGCATGGTCTCAAAATAGTAAAATGTTTAAAGCTGAATACCTTAAATGAAAAGTTTTTAATGATTTAATAGACAATCTCTTTTAAAGGCAGTTTGTGATAGGAATTTACATGATATAGTAAATGTTAGTTCCCGGTTCCTCACTAAGATCATATATTACAAAACTGTACCCAAAAAAAAAAATGCAGCAATTAAAAAGCAAAAACAACGACAAAGAAGCCAGAACATTTACCTGATGAGGAGAGCAGAATTTCTTGTCGCCACTCAGTCGGTTCCCATCCATGGAGAAAAGGAAGCTTCTCCTTCTGACGCTGTCTTCAGATTCCGATTTGGGAAATCTGTCTCCTTCTCCTTTGTGGTTTCCTTCCAGATGTTCCCTCTGTCTTCTTTTCTTCCTCCGGTTCCTCCACTCCTTAGCACTTTTGGAGCTTAACTTCGATGCTTCTGAAGAACTTTCCAAGAGTTCTCCTAACCCACCCATTCCACTGAAATCTCTTGATGCAGCTGATGCTGCCGCAACTGCCTGTTGTAAAACAAAGCCACACACAGAACATGGAACTTTGAAAACAGTGGACTCTGGTACAAGTGTCACTGTTATGTCTTCTGATGCTTTCATTTTGTCTTATTATAAGAGTTTGCTTACCATGTTTCCCCCGAAAATAAGCCCTAGCAGGATTTCTATGCATTTGTTAAATATAAGCCCTACCCCCATAATAAGACCTAGTCATGGGTGTGGCTATGTAGCATGTCTGCATAGCCACGCCATACATTTTGGCAGGGAGCGGTCAGGAAAACTGGAATACCTTTTATCTGCCACAACTCCTTTCTCTGAGCCCTTTGCACTTGCGTGGGTGGTAACTGCGGTCGCAGGCATCCTATTGTGCAGGTGCAAATGGCTAGAAGAAAGGAGTTCACGCATCACTAGTGCCAGCCCCACCAACAAGGTCGGCTCCCCCTGTCAGGTTCCAGAAGATGACTTAACTGTATTTGAATAAATGTAGATTGTTGTATTATACTTAATAAAAATAAGGCATCCCCTGAAAATAAGCGCTAGTGTATCTTCTTATATAAAACAGTGTCTTATTTTCAGGGAAATATGGTAATAATAATCACCCCTACACTGTAAATGGCATAAAGCAACATGCTGCCTGTGCATTAACATGAGGAAAGCCCAGCTTTGTCTATCTCCTGATTGGCTTCTTTTTGTTTTTAACTACCTTGAGGTTAGCTTCTGTTCAGGGGACACTTGTTTTCGCAGAAATATCTTCTATACCTTGAAAAGCAAAACTTCTCTTGGTGGTTGCTTTGTCTAACTACTATTCCAGTTTCATCAACAGGATTTTTCCTTCTTGGGCAACTGCGAACAGCAGTATAGTATTTTTCTCCTCTAAATCAGGGACAAAAGGCTTTTTCTTTTCTTTTTTATGAACTCAAGACATTTAAAGTGTCTGCCATTTTACCGCTAGATGGAAGTGGTGGGGATTAATTGGCTAGTTTATCCTGGTTTTTCATTTGAATTATATTCAGGATCATATCTCTGAGGTCATGTTATTTCCAGAGAATTTCTTATAAAGCAGTTTTAGTTTAAAACATTTTAATGTTTAAAAACTATTTTAATTACTATAAATGATATCAGTGATTAAAATATCAATCAATAAATTCCTGAAATGATCGTGCAAGGTGCTCTGAGAATGTCTTCCAACTTGTTCACATTTCAGAACTAAGTAATCTAAAGCATTTCCAGTTTCTGAGCCTATTCATGAAACCCAGCCAACTTGGATGTGTGCTGTACTTTCATTTATCTGAATAGTATTTTTACACTGGAAATGATCTCATCATGACGTAGGAAGGATATGAAAGAACAATATGGTACATATCAAAGCTGAGTTTGCATTAGGTATATTCCTGTTTTTAGACATAACCACAGAAGTGGAAATAATTTATTCTGAGCATATTAATTAAGCATTTTACACATATCATTACCGAATACAAATAAACCTAATTTATCTACCATGTTGTCTATCTTCCCCACCAACTGTAAGGTAGATAAGAATTGGATCATTATTTGTATGTGCAGTACCTGGTATTTCTATTACCTGATGTAAAAGGACTCAGTAAGTGACTGGTGAAAAAAGGTGAGGCAGGTGGATTGCCTTGAGCTCACCGGTTCAAGACCAGCCTGAGCAAGAGTGAGGGTGGGCGCCTGTAGTCTCAGCTACTTGGAAAGCTGAAGCAAGAGAATGACTTGAGCCCAAGGGTTTGAGGTTGCTGTGAGCTATGATGCCTCCCTACGGCACTCTACCCAGGATGACAAAGTGAGACTCTGCCTCAAAAAAAAAAAAAAAATTACTGTCAATTGTCTCAGACACAGGGGTAGAGGCAGGGGGAGGTCAAGACATGTTCAGACCTCATAAAAGACTATGTGTCAAAACAGTCTATACATGATAACAGCAACAAGAGGGAATAAAGATAAAATCTCTTAATGATGCTTTCATTAACACTTTGAGCTTTGTTTCTTCTTTTTTGAGATAAAACAAATCCTCCTCAGTTGCTTCCATTTTTGAATCTCATATTAACTAACATTGTTTTGAAAGGTTTAAAAACTAAAGGTACTTACTATGCTCTGAATTGTCTAGGATGAAAATGACCTCAGGGAGAGCACCATGGTACTAAGTATAGTACTACACTTACGTGTTGATCTCACAACATGTAAAAGGCGACACAGATATTTGTTGATATTAAGCACTATATTCATTATGGAAATCCAAATATGAGACAACACTCAGCATTGAGAGGAAACACTAATCAGAATTTATATATAAAAAATTTGCTATAATCATATAGCAAGATTTTTTTCTTGAATTCTTGATCAGTATAACCCATGATGAGAGATGATAAATATTAAGGATCCTTTATAAGTGTTACTATATTTTTAAAAGTGAATAAATGAAGCATTTATGTATGTAGCAAGTTAAATACCATTGCACAGTACATAGGAGGTGCATAATATAAGTCACTTGTTGAAAAAGAAAATATATTCTTTTTTTATCCAAATAAAATCCTTAATTCTCCTTTCCATGTCGTATGAATACACACAACACGCAGTGTTATTTATTGACCTGTCTGTCCCTAGAAACAGAGGAAGTGGTGGTCACATTCCCTTACCATAATCCTGAAGCTTATGTTCATTTAAATCACTTCCGAGCTTTGTTTTGCATAAGATGTGATTTCCCTACCTATTCTGAGTACCGTTCAGATAACTCAAAACCAAAACAGTTTTCTAAGGCAACAAAGGTAACCTCCGACACTACGCATTTTCTGTGTCACTCATCAACTCAAATCTGTCACTTGTTCCACTTCCAGTGATTTGCTGATTCCCTCAAAGGCAGATGTTTCCTGTCATCTCTCATGTTGTGTACCTGTTTATACCCAAGTCGGTGACGCTGCCAACATCCTGCTTACTTAGGATAATAGTCTCACTTGCACAGTCGACTTGATACATTCCTCTTGTACAAATAACAAAGTTGTGCTTAATATTTATATAGAGAATAAGGTTTTCTTATAAATTTTCTGTATGATTCAACATAGGCTGTATAACCCACTGTATCTGTATGTCCATAAAGATATAACCACATGACTCATCATTCATTTTCCACACAAAATCCAGTTAAAATCACATTTAATTCTACAAGACATGAACTATAACTATTTCAGTTCTACCTCCTCATTATATTAGATCTCTTAAATGCCACTATTCCAATTTTGCCCTAATACTTGCTCCTAAACCTTTTTCTATAGACCGATGCAGACTGCTTGGAATATGCTAAGTTAGGAACTGTTAAGCATTTGAAGATCACAAATTAAAACCTAAACACAATTCAGATGATCTGGCACAAAACATTTATTTGTTTGTAGAGTTTGTCTTCTCCATGTCATTTTTTCCATGTCTACACAATGACTAGCATTGGGAGGCCCTCTCACAGACATTAAATAAAAATGCTAGGTTTCATGAAGTCATTGGCCAGACAGTAACTGGGGAAGAGTCATAGGTGGTTAGCAAGACTTAGGCATCACTGCAGTGTGAATGCCCTCAGAAATGTTCTGTCTCTCCCTCTCAATCTGCCTCCAACTTTCTCTTCTGCTTCAACACTGCCTATTTACCAGTCATCATATCCTGTGTTGTCAATAAGTATCTAAAACAGATTAGGAACTGTGTTATCTCAATCAGTACTAAAATGCTTTATCTTGGATCAATTTAAAGGTTGTGTGTATAACGCTAAAGCTGAGTCTAATCATGATGATTTGGTCACTGGAATCCGATAACTGACTATTAAGTAACAACTGTTTTTTTTTTAACTGATATAATCATGATATAGATAGTGATATTCTTTATGTGTTTATTGGACAGCGTACTTTGACTCCTAAGTTAGAAAAGATTATACTCTTTTAATTGGTGACATGTTTTACCTGAAAGTGGCTGCGTTTCATAACAAACTTAGTCCTGTTATCTGAGTAGCATTTTCGAGCACAATACTTTGTCTGCTTTTATAAATGATAATACAAGAACCCAGCATTGTAAAATATAAGTATATGTAATCTATAAATATTATTTCCTTTAAGATTTATTGAAAACTTTGAAATAAAAAAGGTTTTGCCCCATACATAGCTATTTTGTTTCATTATTTTACCAATGTGTATTATTTGTAGTGGTAAGAAATAAAACTCCTGTAGAATTGAAATATAGCAGGCCTTTCTGGCAAACATAAGGGAACACAAACATGTTTTACAAGATTTTTAAGTATCACTAAATTTGTTTAGAGTTTTCCTTTATAAATTCAATAAAATATAACCATGTTACTATTCTACAGTCAGTGGTAAGATGAAAATAGCAAAGCCAGAATGTTCAGCAAATGCCAAGTCTATTGTTGAGCTCAATAAATAGCTAAGCAACTCATTGCTATTTATCCCTTTTTCACCAAAAAAATGCTTCAAATAAAGGATGTAATGTTATATGTTGTATACCTTTAAAGTAACTCAGAATTGTTAAAAACTTAAATTTTGAACATAAAAATTCCAAGTATATATTTTGTCATTCAAACAATACTTCAGGTATTTGGAACCATTCATCTAAAAAAAATTGCAAAAAAGTATGTAAAAAATTATTTGGACTTTTGCTTCTGGCCAACATAGAGTAAAGGGACCAGATTGCCTCTCTCCTGAAACAACCAATAAAACAAACAAAATACACATAACATTGATTTCGAAGAAATCAAACATCTAATCAGGATGTCACGATACAGTAGGAAAAGAGAAAAAAGGAAAGCAAGTGGCACAATTTTCTTAGCTTATGGCCTTGAATTTCCAGACTATGGTGTACAAAGGGAGTATCTCTAGACACAGAATGGAGGAGATGAAACTAAGAGGCCAGGGAAACCAGGGTGGCTGTCGTTGACAGGACAGAGTCCCATGGCGGAAACAGTGAACAGAGAGAAAATTATGCAGGTCATCTAAGGACCCCTTTGAGTATTGAGAAGAATATTTATCAGACTTATATGTTAGGAAACCACATGAGGATTAGAGGGAACAGGACCCAACATGCATACTGTGCTAACATGTTGTCTGTTGTAATGGCTACACCTGGAAGTGACTTCATTTTAAGTGGGAATTGGGGAGAGTATTTGGAAGGGTCTTCATTCAGCACTGGGGAATAAGTTACCTTAAACTAAATGCTGCTCTGATCTTACTGAAAAAAATCTTAAAAGATTTGAAGATAAAAAATTATCCAACTGTGCCCCAAAATAAAGATCAAGAATTTTTATAGGACTACAAAAATATCCAGTACCCTAAAATATAAAACTGGAAATGTCTGGAATTCAACTGAAGATTATTAGGAATATAAGAAAAGCAGGAATAGATTACCTATAATAAAGAGAAAAATTAATCAAATTGGCCAAGAACCAACACACATGGTAGAATCAGCAGACAAGGATTTAAACAGCTGTTATTACTGCACTGTGCATGTTCAAAATGTTAATTAGAGAGATGGGCAATGTATTAAAAAGAGGCAGGTCAAGCTAGTAGATAGAAAAACCACAATGTCGGGGATGAAAATTTTACTGGGTGGGATTAATGGAGGATTACAGATGCTACTAAAGACATGATAAACTTGAACCCACAGCAATAAAAACTATCCAAACGGAAATTCACAAACTGATTCTAAAAGTCATATGGAGCTACAGAGGACCTAGAATAGCCAAAACAACTTTGAAAAACAGAACAAACTAAAGTTAATGAGCTACATGATCAGATTTCAAGTCTTGTAAACTACAATATTGGTGTAAAGAGACAGATAAATCAAGTGAACAGAACAGAGGTCAGAAATGGACACACACACACACACAGAGATAACTGATTTTTGACAAAGGTTTAAAGGAAATTTAGTGGAGAAAGAGTATTTTGTTTAACAAATAGTGCTGGAATAATTAGATACATACATAATTATACACAAATCGAAAGTGAATCTCAACACATTACTCATATTTTACACAAAAATGAACTTAAAACAGGTCACAGACCCAAATGTAAAACAAAAACTATATGACATTAGAAGGTAATATAGGAGAAAATCTTTGTGGTGTTGGTTTGGCAAAAATTTTTTAGATGTAACACCAAAAGCATGATTTAAAAAAAGAAAGCCAAAAAAATAATAAATTTTATAAACTGTACTTCATTAGAACTTATAAGTATTGTTTTTAAATCATATTGTTAGGAAAATAAAAAGGTATGTCTCAGATGGGAGATAGTATTTGTAAGGCATATGTATGATAAAGAACTCACAATTTGAATAAAAAAAAACCCACTCAAGTCTCAAGAATAAAAAAAAAACTTAAAAAATGGGCAAAAGATTTGAAATGTCACTTCATAAAAGGAGCCACTTAGATAGAAATGAATGCTGAACTTTATTAGTAATTAGGAAAAATGAGAACTAAAGCAGCAGTGAGATACTTCTTAGAATGACTACAGTTCAAATGGCCAACCATACAAATATTGACAAATATAGAGGAAATAAAATGATATGAATTAGATTGTTATATGTTGCCCCAAGATCGTCATCTTTCAATTTATGGATTTTTTTCCTCTTTGAATGTAATTCTGTGCTTCCCTCTCTTCTCAATACACGAAGGCCCCATATTTCAGATACCACCCTGACATCCGGATATGGGCTTCTGCAAATACCTTTTGTGCTACAGAAATCTCAAAGAGTGGCTCACCAAAGCTATAAAGCATTTTTGTTAACATTTAGATCAATTAACTTCAGAATAAAATCTCAATGTCATAATCAAAGGTGAAACATGAACAGTTGGAAATGTCAGCTATATTTCTTTTTTAAATTAAACTAAAAATTAATTGCCTCCTTAGTTTCCTTAGTAAGATGATTGGCTAGTAAACCTTATTCCTGACGTGTTCTCGGCCCAACTGTTTTCTACCCAGCTGATTTCTTTATATATAATGTCTGAAAAGTTCTTTTTATCACCACTTTAGCAATAATTTTGAGTTTGAATAGCTTTCTCTTTTCTAATGACAATGCTTGAAGATAAAATGAAACGCCAATTCCAATTTGACCTCAATGGTACAACAATATTGCTACCCAGAAACGAAAAATAATAATAAGTCTTCGTTATCAACACCCAGTACCTGAGCTTCTTCCTGTTGCTTTTTAAGCTGTTCGAGCATCTGCTGAAATTCAGCCTCTTTCTGTTCTGCCTCTTCCAAGGTGGCCTGGTTCTGCTCCTCATAGGCCATGGCCACCACAGCCAGGATCAGATTCACCAAATAAAAAGAACCCAAGAAAATAACCAGGACAAAAAATATCATGTACGTTTTTCCAGCAGCACGTAACGTCTAGGGAACAAAAAGGAATAATTCCATGAATAGTTTAGAATAATGGACCCAAATAATGATCTGACCTGATTACCAAAGTTAGTCAGGAAACTGATGCTACTTTTTTTTTTTGAGATGAAGTCACCCTCGGTAGAGTGCCATGATGTCACAGCTCACAGCAACCTCAAACTCTTGGGCTTAAGAAATTCTCTTGCTTCAGCCTCCGAAGTAGCTGAGACTATAGGCACCAGCCACAATGCACAGCTATTTTTTTGTTGCATTTATCACTGTTGTTTAGCTGGCTGAGTTCAAACTCACCAGTCTTGGTGTATGTGGCTGGCGCCATAACCACTGTGCTACGGGTGCTGAACCGAAACTGATGCCTTTTAATATCTAATTTATTCTATTAAGATATTTTTGGTGTTAAAATGTTCAATATACAAAAACAATAATACAATTATCTAAAGCTTGACTACAGTGTTATTTGATATAAACATATTTCAAATAGTGTATATTAGATATATATTTGAGCCTCAGTAAAATATTTTTATCAAGGTTCATAATGTCAGGCAAAATTACAAGTGAGAGCACCATATCTTTCTTTGCTTCCTGCCAATGGAGTTCCACTTACATTGTAGCCCGTTCTCCATGCCATCTGGAGATTTCTTTCTTTCTCTCTCTTCTAGACTCAATTAATTATAGCTTTAGTTTGAAACTTGAATATAATTGATTTCAAAAATCTTTTAACACGTTGTTTTTATCTTCACAACTGGATTATAATTCCTCAAAGTTGTGAACATTCTTTGTGTCCCCCATAGCCTCTAGGAGAATGCCTTTCATAAAACAAACTTCTCTCTCATCGATCAATTAGGATTCTAGACACTCTGTCCTGCAGAGTGTTGTAAGTATCCATACTTGTCATTTTATATGTGATCATAAAAATAAATCCTGAGCACGCTAATTTGGATCTTACCAACTGGTAAAGATTTTCCCAATAGTCTTGAGTCATGAGTCGAAATAGAGACAAGAAAGCCCAGCTAAAGGTGTCAAAGCTTGTATAGCCATAGTTGGGGTTTCGACCAGCCTTCACACAGATGTACCCTTCTGGACACTGGCTGTAGGAGATAGAATGGAGGTCGTGTTAGCATAGAAACTAGAGCAACTGGATTTTTAGGAATTTTCAAAACCAAGAGCTGCTGCGATAAGTTATCTTTTTTCATTTCTAGAATATTGTAGGTTATTGTTAGTCAAACTTATCAGATAAAATGTATTAGGAAAGCCAATAGAAAATGGAGGTGCAAAGGTGTCAGAATAACAGACATTTAGTAGGGCAGAGAGCTAGAAGTCACATACTTTTGGCTATGGCACCATCAGTATGCTACCCTTTACAAAGTGGTGAGGATTGATAATTAAAAATGAGAAGCCAGAAACAGCCAAAGGTGTTCTGTAGAATGTAATAAAATAAAATTTATATTTTAGAACAATCTGAGATTCACAGAAAAATTGTGAAGATAATATAGACTTCACATATATCCCATGTCCAATTTCTAATATTGGTATATTAACTGAACCCCATACTTCATTCAGAGTTCTTTAGTTTTTTCCAATGTTCTCTTTCTGTTCCAGGATACCATACAGGGTACACATCGCATTTAGTAGTTAGGTCTCTTTCGGCTCCTCTTTCTTGTACAATTTCTCATACTTTCCTTATTGTTGATGATCTCAGTGGTTTTGAGGAGCACTAGTTAGGTCTTTTGCAGAATGCCTTTCAAATGGAATTGGCCAAATGTTTTTCCTTATTGGGTTTAGGAATTTGGGGGGGAAGACTACAGAGATCAGTATCATTATTCTCACATCATGCCAAGCACATATACTTATCACTATGACTTATCACTCCTGACGTTTACTCTTCTCACCTGCCTTCAGGCAGTGTTTGTTGGGCCTCTCCATTGTAAACTTACCTTTTTGCTTCCTTTTCCATAATATTATACTCTGTGAAATAAAGTCACTGTGTGCAGCCCCCATGTAAGGAAGAGGCAGCTGTGATATGCTTAAGGGCATACTATGTAAAAAAATTATTTGAAGTTATTTTTTTTTTTTTTTTTTTTTAAGAGATAGAGTCTCACTTTATCGCCCTTGGTAAAGTGCTGTGGCGTCACAGCTCACAGCAACCTCAACTCTTGGGCTTAGGCAATTCTCTTGCCTCAGCCTCTTGAGTAGCTGGAGGCACCCACCACAACGCCTGGCTAAATTTTGTTTTAGTTTGGCCAGGGCCAAGTTCAAACCGGCCACCCTCAGTATATGGGGCCGACGCCCTACCCACTGACAGGCATGGCCCTATTTGAAGTTCTTTTAAAAGGGGATATTTTTCCATTCTCCCTATTTTATTTACTTATTCATTCATTTACTTATTTTTCTATTTACTTTTATTTATTTATTTATATTAATTATTTTATACTTCGAATTATAATCCAATGACATTTTATTTGTTTTCTTACTCAAATGGTTCCATCTTTTGCCATTGGAAGTTTTTCTGGTTGACACCTGTATCCGTTTGATATACTCCATGGTTGTGTGCATTTTTAAAAATGTTTTGTGTTTCTTTTTTTAGCACTTCCTTTCTTTGGGGCATTATAAGAGGCTCCAGGTTCATCTTTAATATCTTCTACCCCAATCCTGGAATCAACTATTTCTCCAAGGAGTCCAGGTTCCTTTTATTGGAGAATCGTATA